>SKCR01010380.1:0-22562 GCA_019454045.1 Zanthoxylum bungeanum | reverse complement strand
AGAGACAGTGATATAAAGTGTACTATTTAACCCTTAAATCTTCATCTCTTCCAAGTTTCAAAAACTTGGCTTCTTCCTCCTCCGTAGCGTCCGCACCCACAGCAAGGGCAACAGACCCTCAAGAACATATCCCAGCTTTTCGGGAATCGAGGACAATCCTCAATCCAATTCACAGTCAACGAAGTTCTCAGCGCCCTTTAGGTTTGTTCGCATCAAGCATACGCGCAAACTGATTTTGTGGATTGTGCCGCCATCGCAAATTCTATCATATAGATCACGAAAAAATGGTTAGCAGAAATTAACAGTTTCATATAAATCAAATGCATATCTAGATCATGGATTTTTAATCTAAAAAACCTCTCCCACTAAATCATGCAATACTGTAATCCCCAAACAGAATACAAAGATTTAATAATTAAATTAAATACAAATAGTGAAAGGTGGATCCCGTGGAATATATTTAGGCTCACAGCAGAGGAACGATCTTTGCCTACGTATATTCATCATGTAGACAACTCATTTGTAATCACTCAATAGTGACTCCAAGTTCCCGGTCCTGGTCGTTTCTCGTTGTCGCTGCGAAGGCAGGCCCACAAGGAGACGTACCAAGGTTAAACTCGTCAATGATAAACTCAAGTTACTTACGTAATCCTGAAGCTAGGGCACGTTTAGAATCCGCTTTCGCTGAATTTATCTAGTATCTGATATACATCCGGTATAAATAACTCTCTATCGGCTACATCCTCACAGCAGAGGCACGGTCTCAGATGTAGTCACAGAGAAATATTCATAAACCGTATTGAAAAGACGGACCATATAATAGCATCAACATAGATATTCATTACAAAAAAACCTTATTAATTAGGGATTTTCGTTAAGTGTCATACACCATAAATCTAACCAAATTAGATTATAAAAGCATGTATAAAGTCAAGAAAACATGATTAAACATTGATTAATCAAGGCTAATATTTTAGGGGGCCTAGAATCAGACTCGCTCTGATACCATTTGTAGGGGTTTATGGGCTAAATCCTGGTAACACAGCGGGGGAAACGGTGTGGGAGTGGGAAAATCAAATTTCCGATTTCAAAACTTTTCTGGATTAGATTAAATAAATATATTTAATTATCCAAATAATCAAATTATGAAATAAAAATTCAATAAATCAGATTAAGTGAATTTACCGAATGCCCTTACACTTGGTATTTTGTTCATTTTTAGTCCGAAGAAATGATCAAATCAATTTTGAATGTCTAAATCATTAATAAGAGAAGTTAAACATGTTCCAACAACATTCAAAACACCAAAAGCAACGCAAAAACCCCCCCCAAAATTCTTATTTTGGCCGAGAGCCTCCATTAGGGGGGGGGGGTTGTGCATTCTGTGATTTCATGCTTCCAAAACACATCAAGATGAATCTAATCAACATGAAACTTTTATATGCATCATATACACATCCATTATAAACAACATAAATGAAAAGCCCAATTTGGACAAGGTCTTAAACCCAAATTTTCAATTCTTCAAATTGGACAAATTAGACCAAATTGGTTAAATCAATTACTTCAATCATCATTCTCCATCCAACAAAGTCTCAACACAATTAACAACTCTAGATCAAATCTAGGTCATCTAAGAGTGGTCAACAACTCTAGATTAGCAACAAAGTTCCAAACCTTAAAAGAATACTTATAACTACACTAGTAACAAGCTTCCACCATATACAGCTCAAACTTTCACCAAACTTCCATCATAAAAAAACACAAAGAAAAAGAAAAGAACAACATGATAACATCACAAGAATGTATCCTAGAACATAAGGAACAATTTCCTCTCTAATAATAAGTTAGGAAAACTACTAAATTCAAGCTTTTCCTTTGTTTTTCCTTTCTTCCTCTCTAAGCTTCCTTTTGTTTTCTTTTAATGGATTTAGGGTTGGGTTAGAAAGTGTATTAGGTTATTTACCAAATGAAAAAGAAAACCAATAATTACTTGTTGACCAAAAGCCTTGGTCGAAAATCAAAAACCATATACAACAATTTTAATTTCAATTTCATTTGATATATTAAAATTTTGATCAACTTGATATAAATATCTAATAAACACTTTTATAGATATTTTAATTAAGTCAACAAAGACAACTAAGTCATTTTAATCAAATATCCAAATGTCCAAGATATTTATATTTAGTTAATTTAATCATTAACAATTAAATAATAATGAATTAATTAAATACAAATATATTAAAATATGTATAATATTTACATTAAATATCAAATACATATATCATTTAGGATATTAGTCAAATATCTCAATTTGGACTATAATTAATGTGTATTTAAATTAATCAAGTATTAAATGTAAATACATAATAATTAAACAAATGACTATCAGGTCCCTTTAGCATGATCTTGCGTTTAACCTTTAAACGAATTTATAAATAATCAATATATTTATAAATGTTGCTCTAGTGCTCTACGAGTATGTTTCATTATTGAGACTCTTCTAGATTCAGGTATATCCGTCACGAAATCCAATTTCGTGTCCATAATTTATCCACCCGTAAATTATGACGATCACAGATAAACTCGCTGAATCATACAGGTCGAGGTCGTGGCAAATGTTTAATTCCTCCGTCACAAGTATCCGGATATCCCAGAGATATAGATGTAAACGTCAAATCTCTATGGGGATTATCCAGTCGACTATTCTATTGCAATCTCAAAGAATGTTTAGAACTAGTTTCTAAACTGTACCACGGGCCCATGGTTTTATCTGATTGCTAATCATGTGGACTACCTATGCTCTGATACACAGAACTGACAAATCCTATCTTGACACACATAGGACACCCTGAGGATCTATCTACACCCAACGAACATGCGGAGGTCTGATCTAAATAGATCGGTGACGTGACTGCCATCTAAGTGTAGAAGATGTCTCATGTGCCCACAATGGCATCTCAAGTCTAAGAATCACAAGTGCTACTCAACCCGAGAAGATTCTTATTGACGTTGGTGTACCATCCATTAAGAATCTTCAGTGAGTCGTTCAGTGTTTATCCGCTATAAACACCTACACGTCTATACTAGTCTCCAAGACTTATTGTTCATTGAGAAACCATTGGAATCATATATTCCAGTATACGACAAGTACCGGTCTCAACGGATTTACTTTACTGACCAAGTAGTGTAAACCTTGACCAGGAACTGTCTGAGAATGACAACGTCATGATACAACTCAATGTCAGTTGCGACCCTTTTGCAACTGTACCATGACTAGTCATTCTAAGGTCATTACGTCTTTACCATATTAAAAAATACATATATTATAGAAACTGCATTATTATTCATATAATAATGTTTTACAGAAGTATTCATAAAGAAATACAACCGGTAATTGGCGCTCTGAGCACCAACCCCAACAAAATCTCCCACTTGCTCTAGTGCCAATAATGATTGTATCTAATACCCATCGACTCCACGTGTTTATTAAACAACTTCGGAGGTATGGCCTTCGTCAGCGGGTCTGCTACATTATCTTCACTCGGTACCTTGCACACGACAATATCCCATCGCGACACAATCTCTCGAATGATGTGGTACTTGCGTTCCACATGCTTCGACTTCTGATGCGTCATCGGTTCCTTTGATTGCGCAATGGCTCCAATATTATCACAATATAACGGAATCGCATTCTCGATACTTGGGACAACTCCCAATTATGTGATAAAGTTCTTTATCCACACAGCCTCTTTTGCAACTTTAGAAGCTGCAATATATTCCGCCTCAGTGGTGGAATCTGCTGTCGATCCCTGTTTGGAACTCTTCCAACGAACTGCACCTCCGTTAAGGGTAAATACGAATCCAGATGTAGACTTTCTATCATCGGGATCCGATTGGAAATCAGAATCCGTATACCCGTTAACTTGCAGTTCGTTTCCTCCATAAATTATTAACTTATCCTTAGTACCTTTAAGATACTTGAGGATATGCTTAATGGCCATCCAATGGTCATTACATGGATTGGACTGATATCTACTAGTTACGCTAACAGCGAAACTGATATCAGGCCTCGTAAATAACATGGCATACATTATGCTACCCAAACACGAAGCATAAGGTTGGTTAGACATTCTAACCTTCTCATCTTCTGTTTGTGGACTCATCTTCTTAGAAAGATGAATCCCATGTCTGAATGATATGTTTGCTGCCTTACAGTTACCAAAATTAAACCGTTCTAAGATCTTATCTATGTACGTTGATTGGATAACCCAATCAGCCTCATTTGTCGATCTCTATAGAGTTTTATCCCTAAAACATAGGAAGCTTCTCCCAGGTCCTTCATGGAGAAATTCTTACAGAGGTACGCTTTTACGATTTGTAACATACCTAAATCTTTCCCAATGATTAGGATGTCATCAACATATAGGACTAAAAATACGACCATGCTCCCACTGGCCTTCTGATACACACATGATTCTTCTGAATTCTTGAGAAAACCAGACGATCTAATAATCTCGTCGAATCGAAGATTCCAACTTCGTGAAGCTTGTTTAAGTCCATAAATGGACTTCTTAAGCTTACATACCATGCCCGAGTTTTCGCTGGACGCAAAACCTTCCGGTTGTTCCATATAGATTTCTTCATCAAGAAATCCATTTAGAAAAGCCGTTTTGACATCCATTTTCCAAATCTCGTAGTCATGATACGCAACTATAGAAAGCAAAATCCGAATAGACTTAAGCATTGCTGCTGGTGAAAAAGTTTCATCATAGTCGACGCCAGGTCGCTGCGTGTAACCTTTTGCTACCAGTCGGGACTTGTAAGTTTCAACCTTACCGTCAGGCCCGCACTTCCTCTTGTAAACCCATTTACAACCAATAGGAACAATTCCTTCGGGAAGCGGAACCAAGTCCCAAACTTGATTCTCATGCATTGAGTCTATCTCGGATTTCATGGCACATTGCCATTTCACGGAGTCGATGTCCAACATCGATTCTCTATAGGTGAAATGATATGTCTCTGCAACTAAGAGAACATCCAGACTCTTTTCTTGTATCAAATACAAGCGTTCAGGAGGTCTAGATACCCTTTCCGACCTACGGAGTATGTGTGTTGAAGGTCCTTCATCTACTTGATCTTCAGGTTCTTCCGTTGGTTCGTTGTTTTTCAGGTTGGACTTCATAAAGCTCAACCTGTCTATGATTACCACCTTCTGACAAAAATTATACTTCTAGAAATTTTACGAAGCGAGCTACGAACACATTTCGATGCTCGGTATCATAGAACAGATATCCCCTCGTATTCGAAGGATATCCGACAAACCTAAACTTTTGCCCTCGAGGCGAAAGCTTATCTTGCTGAGTCACCATGACATAGGCAGGACAACCCCAAACCTTAATATAATTAAGATTTGGTCTCCTACCGAACCATATCTGATACGGAGTCGTAGGAACAGCTTTTGAGGGAATCTTGTTCAAAAGATGTGCAGCTGTTAAAAGAGAGTAGCCCCATAAATAATATGGCAAATATGTGAAACTCAATATTGATCGGACCATATCCAATAAAGTCCGATTTCTCCTCTCAGACACTCCATTGTGCTGTGGAGTACCTGGAGGAGTATATTGAGCGAGAATCCCATTCTCCTTCATATAATCCATGAACTCACTACTCATATTTCGCCACCTCGATCAGATCGAAGACATTTAATATATTGACCAGTTTGTTTTTCTACTTCATTTCGGAACTCCTTGAACTTTTCAAAGGTTTCCGATTTATGTCGCATCAAATAGACATAACCGTACCGTGACATATCATCGGTAAAGGTAACGAAGTACGAATAACCACTGTGAGTAGTCTCACTTAGTGGACCACATATATCAGAATGTACGAGTTCCAGTAAGTAGTGGCGCGGTGTCCAACACCAGAAAATGGGGCTTTGGTCATCTTACCCTGAATACATGATTCACAAGTTGGATAGGATTCAATGGTAAGATCTGGTATCAAACCATTCCTAACCAATTGGGTAAGGCGTTTAACGCCTATGTGACCAAGCCACATATGCAAAAGTTCAGTATCATTAATTACAGGTAAACTACGTTTATTAACTCCAGTATTTAAAATATCTTTTGAAGTTTGCAATGTATAATGACCATGCTGGTTTGGACAATTAAGGATCTGAATATTATTTCTATCATATAATATAAAGAACTGTTCTTAATATTAATACAAAAGCCTTCTGTATCCAATACAAAAAGTGATATAATATTAGCTACACATCCTGGTACAAAATGACATTCATTTAACAAAAGTGTCCCATTCGGCAATGAGATCTCGCATACTCCCACTGCAACTGCATCCAAAGAGTCTACACTCCCGAATCGCAACTGCATCTCTCCGGGCTTCAGCCTCCTACTTTCCTTCAGCACCTGCAACGAATTGCAAATGTGAATGGGACAAGCAGAATCTAAAATCCAGTTGGATGTAACGGCTTCACAAGCAAAAGATAAATCAATAACTGGAAAAATAAATGTACCTGATGTAGATGCTCTATCTCTCCTCAGCTAGGCGATGTAATCATGACAGTTCCTTTTCCAATGCCCGACTTTGCCGCAGTGGTGGCATTTGTCTTCAGAAGCCCTCTTGGGCTTAGCTATCTTTGCCTGTTGTTGAGGACCGAAACCCTTCTTATTCTTCTTCCATTTATTCTTCTTTCCCTTTGACCAAGTCTGGGAAGAAGCAGAGAGAGAAGTAGGTCTCGGAGAGCGAGTCGGTACTCCATTCTTGAGGTCCTCTTCCACCGTGAGAAACATCCTATGTAGCTCTTGGTAGGCACAGACAGTCCCATTCATGTTGAAGTACATCACGAACTGGCGATATGAAGCTGGAAGTGAACCAAGAATGACACTCCTACCGAGAATGTCATTCAAGATGAGATTATGTTACCTCAATTGATCGATCAAATCGATCATCTGAAGAACATGTGGGCTAACATCTTGCCCCCATCCAGACGCGCATGAAACAGTTCCATTGCGACTTTGTGAACAATCACTTGTTCTTGGTTCTCAAACGATTGTCTCAATCGCTTCATCATACTATACGAATCTAACATGCCACAATATTGTTTCTTGAGTTTCAGAGACAGTGAACTAAAGATGTACGATTTAACCCTTAAATCTTCATCCTTCCAAGTTTCAAAAACTTGGCGTTCCTCCTCCGTAGCGTCCGCACCCACAACACCCTCAAGAACATATCCCAGCTTTTCGGAATCGAGGACAATCCTTAAATCCAATTCACAGTCAGCGAAGTTCTCAGCGCCTTTAGGTTTTTTCGCATCAAGCATACGCGCAAACTGATTTGTGGATTGTGCCGCCATCGCAAATCTATCATATAGATCACGGAAAAATGGTTAGCAGAAATTAAGCAGTTTCATATAATATCAAAAGCATAATCTAGATCATGGATTTTTAATCTAAAATACCCCTCCCACTAAATCATGCAATACTATAATCCCCAAACAGAATACAAAGATTTAATAATTAAATTAAATACAAATAGTGAAAGGTGGATCCCGTGAATATATTTCGGCTCACAGCAGAGGCACGATCTTGCCTACGTATATTCATCAGGTAGACAACTCATTTGTAAATCACTCAATAGTGACTCCTAAGTTCCCGGTCCTGGTCGTTTCTCGTTGTCGCTGCGAAGGCAGGTCCACAAGGAGACGTACCAAGGTTAAACTCGTCAATGATAAACTCAAGTTACTTACGTAATCCTGACAGCTAGGGCACGTTTAGAATTCCGCTTTCGCTTGAATTTATCTAGTATCTGATATACATCCGGTATAAATAAATCTCTATCGGCTACATCCTCACAGCAGAGGCACGGTCTCAGATGTAGTCACAGAGAAATATTCATAAACCGTATTGAAAAGACGGACCATATAATATGCATCAAATACATAATTACATTAAAACCTTATTAATTAGGGATTTTCCGTTAAGTGTCATACACCATAAATCTAACCAAATTAGATTATAATAAGCATGTATAAAGTCAAGAAAACATGATTAAACATTGATTTAATCAAGGCTAATCATTTTAGGGGGCCTAGAATCAGACTCGCTCTGATACCATTTTGTAGGGGTTTTATGGGCTAAATCCGGTAACGCAGCGGAAACGGTGGAAAATCAAATTTTCCGATTTCAAAACTTTTTCTCGGATTAATTAAATAAACATATTTATTTAATTATCCAATAATCAAATTATGAAATAAAAATTCAATAAATCATATTTAAGTGAATTTACCGAATTGCCCTTACACTTGGTATTTTGTTCATTTTAGTCCGAAATTGATCAAATCAATTTTGAATGATTCTAAATCATTACTAAGATGAATTAAACATGTTCAAAACATCAAAACACCAAAAGCAACCAAAAACCCAAAAATTCTTATTTTGGCCGAGAGCCTCCATTAGGGGGGGTTTCTGCATTCTGTGATTTCATGCTTTAAAACACATCAAGATGTAATCCAATCAACATGAAACTTTATATGCATCATATACACATCCTTATACACAACATAAATGAAAAGCCGCAAATTTGGACAAGGTCTTAAACCCTAAATTTTCAATTTCTTCAAATTGGACAAATTAGACCAAATTGGTTAAATCAATTACTTCAATCATCATTCTTCCATCCAACCAAAGTCTCAACACAATGAAACAACTATAGATCAAATCTAGGTCATCTAAGAGTGGGTCAACAACTCTATATTAGCAACAAAGTTTCCAAAACCTTAAAAGAATACTTATAACTACACTAGTCACAAGCTTCCACCATTATACATGCTCAACACTTTCACCAAACTTCCATTCATCAAAAACACAAAGAATAAAGAAAAGAATAACATGATAACATTACAAGAAGTATCCTAGAACATAATGAACAATTTCCTCTCTAATAACAAGTTAGGAAAACTTACTAAATCCAAGCTTTTTCCTTTGTTTTTCCTTTCTTCCTCTCTAGCTTCTTTTGTTTTCTTTTAATGGATTTTAGGTTAGAAATTGTATTAGGTTATTTACCAAATGAAAAAGAAAACAATATATACTTGTTGACCAAAAGGCCTTGGCCGAAAATCAACAAACATATACAACAATTTTAATTTCAATTTCATTTGATATAAATTTGATCAACTTGATATAAATATCTAATAAACACTTTATAGATATTTTAATTAAGTCAACAAAGGCAACTAAGTCATTTTAATCAAATATCCAAATGTCAAGATATTTATATTTTAATTAATTTAATCATTTAACAATTAAATAATTAATTAATTAATTAAATACAAATATATTAAATATATGTAGAATATTTACATTAAATATAAAATACATATATTCATTTAGGATATTAGTCAAATATCTCAATTTGACTATTAATTAATGTGTATTTAAATTAATCTAGTATTAAATGTAAATACACAATAATTAAGCAAATGACTATCAGGCCCCTTTAGCATGTATCTTGCGTTTAACCTTTAAACGAATTTATAAATAATCAATATTATTTATAAATGTTGCTCTAGTGCTATACGAGTATGTTTCATTATTGAGAATCTCTAGATTCTGGTATATCCATCACGAAATCCAATTTCGTGTCCATAATTTATCCACCCGTAAATTATGACGATCACAGATAATCTCGCTGAATCATACAGGTCGAGGTCATGGCAAATGTTTAATTCCTCCGTCACAAGTATCCGGATATATCCCAGAGATATAGATGTAAACGTTAAATCTCTATGGGGATTATCCAGTCGACTATTCTATTTGCAATCTCAAAAAGAATGTTTAGAACTAGTTTCTAAACTGTACCACGGGCCCATGGTTTTATCTGATTGCTAATCATGTGGACTACCTATGCTCTGATACACAGAACTGACAGATCTTATCTTGACACACATAGGACACCCTGAGTATCTATCTACACCCAACGAACAGGCGGAGGTCTGATCTAAATAGATCGGTGACGTGACTGCCATCTAAGTGTAGAAGATGTCTCATGTGCCCACAATGGCATCTCAAGTCTAAGAATCACAAGTGCTACTCAACCCGAGAAGATTCTTATTGACGTTGGTGTACCATCCATTAAGAATCTTCGGTGAGTCGTTCAGTGTTTATCCGCTATAAACACCTACACGTCTATACTAGTCTCCAAGATTTATGGTTCATTGAGAAACCATTGGAATCATATATTCCAGTATACGACATGTACCGGTCTCAACGAATTTACTTTACTGACCAAGTAATGTAAACCTTGACCAGGAACTGTCTGAGAATGACAACGTCATGATACAACTCATTGTCAGTTGCGACCCTTTTGCAACTGTACCATGACTAGTCATTCTAAGGTCATTACGTCTTTACCATATTAAAAAATACATTATATTATAGAAACTGCATATATTATTCATAATAATAATGTTTTACAGAAGTATTCATAAAGAAATACAACCGGGAATTGGCGCTCTGAGCACCGACCCCAACACGGACTTCATGGCACTTTGCCATAATAAGGAGTCGATACCTTGTATCACTTCCTCATACGTAGTCGGTTTTTCTTCCTCAATAAGATTGACATCTTTACGAGGTGAGATCAGAAACCCATACCTCTTTGGTTGTTTTTTGACTCTCTCCGACTAACGCGGTTCTTGTGTATTCGAAGATTATGGTACAATTTCATCCCTGATGAACTGTTTGTGTTCCATTAAGGAATCAATGCCTGGAACAGTATTACTCCGATTTTCATCGAGTTTTACTTTCCTCCCACTTACCACTGCATATAGGTATTCCTCTTAGGAAAACCGCTTGGCGAGCAACAATTAAATTGTTCTCTTGTGAGTTGTATAAGTACTATACTTTGGTATCCCTATGATAACCTACAATTGGCACTTATCCAATTTGGGTTCTAGTTTGGTATCATCCAAACATATGCCTAGCATTCCCAAATCTTTAGGAATGAGAAAACCTGGTTTCTTTCCTCTTCATATCTAATATGATGTCTGTCAAACAGATTTTCATGGAACCTTATTCAAAATAAGTTTTGCACTGTATAATGCGTATCCCTGGAAGGAAAATGGTAGCTCAGAGCGACTCATAATTAACCTTACTATGTCCAACAAGGTTCGGTTTCTCTATTCGGACACACCGCTCAAATTGAGGTGTTCCGTGAGGAGTCCACTATGAAAGAATACTATACTCTTTCAAATATTCGAGAAACTTATTGCTTAAGTATTTTCCACCATGGTCTAACTGTGACGGTTTTATACTTTAGATGATCTGTCTGTCTACTTCGTATCGAAACTCTTTGAATTTATCAAAAGTTTCCGATTCGTGTTTCAAAAGAAACACATAACCATAACGCGATGCCACATCCATAACGGTTACGAAGTGTTTATATTCACCTCTAGCCTAGCTATACATGGTCCCACTTACGTCACTATGAACGAGGGCTAACAGATCGATGGTACTTACACTTTTACCAAGTAAAATGTGTTTTAGGCACTTTGCCTAAAAAACTAGATTCGTAGACATCATTTGAATATGATCAAATCCGTCCTAGTGCCCACTCTTCAAAAGTGTGGATATACGAGTCTTGTTTAATATGTCCCAGACAACAATGCCACAAATAAGTCTCATCTGATCAAATCAGTTTGAGCTATTTGTTTGTCATGTTATACGTTTGAGATTCATTTATATTCAAAATATAAATACTGTTATTCACATCTAATGTGTTTATCTCAATATCATCTTTATAAAATGAAACACTTTAGTGTTCTAGAATATAAAGGTATATCCGCAACGGATGATACTCTGATATAGAGATAATGTTTCTAGTCAAACTAGGTACATTATAACAGATTCCTAATTTAAGTACACACCCGAAGGGTAGTTCCTAAACTTAGGATTCTACGGTTAAAACAGTGACTCTTATCTCGTTTCCTTTTTGCAGATCAATCTCAACTGAAGTCAGTATCCTGCTAATCAGCAGATTCCGCACATCAGTACATATCTTATGTACCACATCTAGTATCAAAATTCAATTTTGAAACTAATAGTGAACATGTTTATGACAAACATACTTGAAGCCGGAGCCTTGCCATTCTTCACTTCCTTCATTTCTGCCTTGTCCATACGATAGTTACGCTTCCAGTGACCTCGTTTGCCATAATTTAGGCAGACATCTTGGGATATGTCCTTTGTCTTCCTAGAAGACTGTGATGATTTTGTCTTTGCCCTTTTAGAAGCTCTGGCTCTGCCTCCGTGAGCATAGCTATCTACTCTCCAAGAGTACTCTTGGTTCACAATGAACCTGCCCCAGCTTTCGAGTAGAGACTATAAGATCAAATCTTTGGTAGTCTCGGCCACGTATGTAATGCCCAGCTAACCTAGCTGATCGATGTCAGCAATCATCTGTGACACCTAGTGCTCGACAGATGTACCCTCTGACATACACGAGCTAAAGAGCTTCCTTTTGCAATTTGCACTTCTAAGATCTAAGAATAGATCTATGAAGATCCTTTAATTTCAATATCATACTATAAGGATCTAATCCTTAATTCTAACGATGAAATTAAAGTGTCATTGCATTAAGTATAATGGATTGAGCACTAAAGTTATCATTACATGAATCTTCCAAAGACCATGTTCTATTATTTTCTCAACTTCGGGCTTAGGCCCAAGATGTTTCTCTATCAAATAAAGTAACTCCTCAATTCTCAGGACTATCCTGAGGTTTTATTCTCAATTTGAAAATTAAAGCCGTTTAAAGTCATTTTTACCCAGGTTTATGTTTTAAACGCTAATATTTCATTTATCTTGATTGCTATAGTTCAACTATCCAATCAACGATTTCAGGTACTATTTAATATAATGATTACTATAGTCTAACTATATAATCAACTATAATTTAATTGGTTAAATTCAAATATATTGATTACTATAATCCAATTATATAATCAACTATAATTGAAGTAGTTTGAATACAGTCCAACTGTTTAATTTAAAACAACGATTAAATATTATTCCAACTAATATATTTATTAATTAATGACGAAAAATGATATGAGCGCGTATTGGCAAGTATTTAAACGAATTGGAAATTTAATACTGGCTTCCCACTATTTTTCGGCGAGCCTCTAACCCTCTGTTGAGTACTCGGGAAACCTTATTTCCTAGTGGGCTAGGATCCCGTTAAATAACACACAATCTTGACTTTGGCCAACAAATTGTATGATATTTAACTAGGTAGATCTCTAAGATCAATTGGATCCCATCCAATTCCTAGATCCAGTAGGTGGACATCCAAGTCCGAAACATATATACAATATATATGCCAATATATCCAATATATTTTCCTAACCATTTTTCCTCTGAATCAACTAAGCCTTGGCTTTGGCACAACAAACTTAATGATTCCAGTTTAGCGGGACCCATTGACCTTGGAAAGCTTCGTAATCGATGTCGATGGACAAGAAGTGATCTTGACTTTGGCCAACAAATCACAACTTGGACAAGACACCGATATGGAACAAAGCCTTCATGATTCAAACACATCCGTGATGGACAAAGGTCTTGACTTTGGCCAACAAACCAGTGCCAATCTTGGATCTTGAGAATGAATCATTCAATGGAAGGAAAAACGCTTAATATGTGTTAAGGGTTTTTCGCGTAATTGGCAACCAATTAATTATCTTTTTTAAAGTCTCATCATACACCCTTAAACATGCATTCTAAAAACATAATAAGGCGCGTAAATAAATTAATAATGATATGCGGATGGATATTTAAACAACTTGTTCCTAGAACAAATATCTCCATTTCCTCTCACCCGCTAGCACAAATCTTACTTCTACCCAATTACATAACACTTCTAAAGAAACCTCATTTACATTGAGGGGAATAGGTGAGAAGAGAAATACAAAGAATCAAGAGGTAATAGGCTGGACACGCAGGTCCAATTTAATAAATTCTAAATTTATTATAACAATTTCCAAAATTACCCTCACCCATCTAATATCCATCCGATATTCATTATTCATACATCACATCCATGTATTCACACAAAGCATGCTATCAATCAATCTAATCCAATTAACTAATATGAAATTAATGACCATCAAATGTTCAAACAACGATTTGATTTGCGCGAGTCAAACTCGTTTTAAGAATAAGTATTCAAAATACGAATTCTTGAATTATATCAAACTACAACATTAAATCCAATTTAATTTGTATTCAATACTAATTCTTTATTTAATTCTAAATTAAATAATTACACTTTATTAATGTGCATTTAGCGACTTAGATTCTAAATCTAATCATTACGGGTCTCAAAGCCCAATTAACATCCAATGTCAATTTAATTAAAGTCCAATGGGCTTTCAATTAATTTATAAGGCCTGGACTTTGGTCAATATGGGTCAAACCCAAATACCAAAGCCCAATTAAGGAATAACCCTTTTGCCAAAAATCAATTTAGGCCCATTAGGCCCAATTAAAATTTTAAAGGCCCATTTAATTATATTTGGACTTTATGGAAATGGTTTTGGGCCCAATTGGATCCAACCAATTAACCTAAACCATACTTGGCCCAACCAAGCCCATTAAGCCCAAATACAACTTTATAAGCCCAATTCCAAATTAAGCCCAATTAATTAAATTACAAAATTCCAAATTTCACAATTAAATTAATCTAAAGTGTATAGCCATGATTAATTAACCAAATTAACATTTCCAAAATACCAATTTATATAATTAATCATGCTTATTATCATCAACACATGTCCAACACAATTGAATCAAAAAAATCAATTTATTTTCCATGTTTCAACTCACGGCAATTAGGGTTTTATTGTCCGATTCCGAATTCAATCCAATTAAATCCTAAATCAACATTTCCCAAGTCTTTCAAACTCATCGAATGATTCAAAAAATAAAAATCACCATGACATTTAGGGCATACAACTTTCGGCCAAGCCAAGTTTTTGGGGAAAATTTGATCCAATTCAATTTTCATCAAATTGATCACAAATAACTCTAAGTTATAATCATTCAAGCATACTCAAACAATCAATTTCATCCAAACATGCTCAAATCAATTTTACCCAATTTTACCCTAAATCCAATTTCATGTTTAAACAAGGCTCTGATACCATTGTTGGGTTTCTACTATAGTCCCAAGATCAATTTAAGCAATGAAAATATGTGAATACAATAAAGAAGTATGGCAGAATCATACTTACAATGAACGGATTTGCGATGCGTCGAACACAAAAAATTTCTTCAAGCTTTTGCTCTTTGTGTATTCGGCCAAGCCTTAATGGAAATGATCTCCAAGCTTTGTGTGTGGATTCCATGCTCAAGGGTTTGTTTCCCTATCACCTTTGAATGACTCTTCATGTGCTAGCATTGGAAAAATTTGCCACAAATCTTCCTTATTCTTCCTTGTTGTTCTCGACAAAGGAGAACCAAAAGGAGAGAAAAATGGCCCTAGGCCGAGAGTTTGGAGAGGAGAAAAAGTTGAAGTTGTCAAGTGTGTTGTGTTTTTTTTTTTTTCAAAAAATCAAATACCAATTCTACTTTCCAAAAATGGTACAAGCATTAAAGACTTCAACCACTCACATCACTCATGAATAGTGACTGGTTGTTGTACGTGCCAAATTTGGGCCAAGGGCAAAACCGTCTTTCACCTCAAACCCAACAATATACAAGGCCCGAAAGTAAAGACCAGGCCCAAAGAATTCTGTATTATTGGATTACAATTGAGCCATAAGCTTAAGGACAAAACCTCTTAATTATATCAACCACCTTTCCCCACTTTGCCTAACACAAAGCATATTCTCACATGCTCAAACTTTTATCAAATATTTGGGCAAGTTGTGGGACTTATGCCAGCTGCCAAAGACGATCATTTTCATCTATAAATAGCAACGCAATTCAAGAAACGAGGGGGGAGGAAGCATGACTTCTCTCTTACTAGCTTACGCTCTCTGACATAAGCTCTCTCAGAGCTCTCCATCACCCTGATACACTTACCACCGCCCTCACGGCCACCCAGAGAGGTCAAGGTAACATCAAACCTTGCTTTTTCACATTTACATATTTACTGCCCATTTCATACTACTGACTTGAGCGTCGGAGTGCCCCCGGCACCCACCACACCGGTGGGTAGTCTGCTCCCGCTCACCCTACCTTTGTCTTGCAGGATCGCTAATGCCCCCAACCTACAAATTCTGATTGTGGACCTCGGCCGAATTCCAGCATCCACAATTTGGCGCCCACCGTGGGGCCTTAGCGATTCATAGCAAACAAAGACCACTCAGTCTACAATCTTTACAAACAGACACCAGATCCTGTAGTGGCATAATCAGCCACTCTACATAATATTTGGGCATAATCAGCCACTCTACATAACATTTACAATCAATGGAAGATGAAAATTGATCCATGTAAAACTCGAGTACTAATCTCCAATAGTAGCGTGAGGTTACAAGTCATTTCAACTATCTTATCAAACTCAATCTCTTATGAGCATTCAAGAATATGGCAGGTGAAAATTCATCATCAAACAACCATCCATTTAATCACTAAAAAAGCCATCACATTTCACCAGCCGACCTTTCATAACAAGTCACATCTTCCGTGTGAAAGGAAATGTTGGAGTAATTATCTCCAATCTACACTCGAAGAAAGCACTCTGCCACATGTAGTCCTTAAACAAACGTAGACTGTAAGAATAACGTACTATGAGACCACATGCTAGATCATATCTGTAAAATTATATTCAAAGAAGAGATGATTGTGGGGTTCACTCAACAAAGCCACATGCAAAGGAGAAATGGTCCATTCGACAAAACACCATGCACAGGCCAAGACATATAGGATCCAACTTGATTTAAAATAACCAGGTCCCATTCGACACTACAAGATATTCTGCTTTTGGAAAACCATCAGATAAGTTTAGTGGAAATAATACCTCTCTTTATTCCACCATTCACGAACCATCCCATATGCATAAACATCATACGCCTACAAAAGATGTAAGCTTATCACCCATCACCTTGAAAATCCCATGCTACACTCCATACAGAAAGAGAAAAATCATGCATGGCCCAACCAACATACGCCTTCATTAACACATCCATACAAGCACAATACATGTTTGCTTTCATGGCTTGCATGGCCCATTTTTGGACATACCAGTCGACCATTAAACATTCAACTCTCGCTTGTGTTTCATACTTGTAGTTTCTTTCATTTTTATTTTTGGCTTATTTGACTCTACATACAAACATCTTCACGTCATTCATGAGGTGCTTTGGCTTGGATTTTTTGAGTATACATATAAGCATATTCATGTGATTCATTGGGTGCTTTGGCTTGGATTTTTTGAGTCTACATATAAGCATATTCATGTGATTCATTGGGTGCTTTGGCTTGGATTTTTTGAGTCTACATATAAGCATATTCATGTGATTCATTGGGTGCTTTGGCTTGGATTTTTTGACTCTACATACGAGCATATTCACGTGTAGCATGGAGTGCTTTGGTTTGGCTTTTTTGACTATACATACAAGCATCTTCACGTGATCCATGGGGTGCTTTGGCTTGGCTTATTTGACTCTACATGCTAGCAAGTAGCATCTTCACGTGATCCATTGGGTGCTTTGGCTTGGCTTTTTTGACTCTACATACGAGCATCTTCACTTGTAGCATGGAATGATTATATGAAAAGTCTCATTTTTGACTCGACACAAGTAGTACGTGTAGCTTTAGGAAGAAAAAAGGGGCAGGCTTCAACGAAAGTCAAAATAATAATATGCTTTCTTGGTGTATGTGGAGCATGAACACAAAGCCAAGCAACAAAACTATTCTCCATACGACAAAGTGGATGGCTATCAACTTCAGGCTACATGGAAAACTCCCATCTCTCCTAGACTACTTGGAATGATTATCAACTCCTCCAGACTAAGTCAAAGGTTAGTCATCATCTCCATGATACTTTGATTTAATATTTCCAACTCCATACTACATAGGGAATATATTATCATGCCTAGTAGAATGAAGAACTCCCTAAGACCTTCTTTTGGTCCATTCGACCAACCTTTATTAGATTAGGTAGTATGGAAATTTTATGTGACTTTCATCAAAATTCATTCTATTGTAGTATCATTGACCTTAGTCAGGTATTGTATAATTAGTAATGACCTTGATAGGCATCCATCTATTCCATACTATGTATGGAGATAATCATCTCCACACTACGTATGGAGATTATCATCCACTCTAGACTACATGGATGGATTTCCATAAACTCTAGAAAGCATTGGAAGAGCCCCATGAATCTTCATTAGGTTCATTCGACTGTAGTCTCCTGACCTTCATCAGGTCAGGTAGAATGAAAACTTTCTTAGACCTTCTTTTGGTTCAATCGTCCAACTTTCATAACGTCTAGTAGAATGAAGATTCTCATGGACCTTCATCAGGTTCATTCAACCATAGCTTAATGGACATTCGTCAGTCCATTCGACAAACTCCATTCAACAGTAGTATTGTAAAAGTGTGATGAGTAATAACTTTGATAGATATTCATCAAGTCTATGCGACATGTCCAGTCGACAATTGTCTCATGGACCTTCATCAAGTCTATGATGGAGATGACCTCTTTGGACTTCCATCAAGTCCATTCGACAAGTCCAGTCGACAATAGTCTCACAGAAGAGAGAAAAAGTAATGACTTTCATCAAGTTCATTCAATTGTAGCATCATAGACCTTCTTCAGGTCTAGTATAATGAGTAATGACTTCCTTAGAATTCCATCAAGTCCATTCGATGAGTCCAGTCGACGGTAGTATCGTAGAAGTGTGAAGAGTGATGACCTTGGTAGATATTTTTCAAAGTCTTTTCTACCATAGTCTTGTGGACCTTCATCAGGTCTAGGAGAGTGAGTGATAAATTCTTTGGACTTTCATAAAGTCCATTCGACCGTAGTCTCATAAATCTTCATCAAGAGAATAAGTAATTTCATTCTTTAGACTTTCATCAAGTCCATTCGACAAGTTCATTCGACAGTAGTCTCGTGACCTTCATCAGGTCTTGTAGTATGAAGATTCACATAGATATTTCATTAGGTTCATTCGACTGTGCCTTATGGACTTTCTCTGGTCCATTTGATAGTTCATTCGACAGTAGTATCATGGACCTTCATCAGAACTAGTAGTATGAGAAGGAAAGACTCTCATAGAACTTCTTCAAGTCTAGTAGAGATCCTCATTGACTTATGTTAGATCCTGTAGAGTTAGGAATGAAGACCCTCATGGATCTTCATTATGCATGGAGTGTGTAGATTCCCATGTACCTACATCAGGTATAATGGAGTGTGTAGACTCCCACGTACCTTCATCAGGTATAGTGGAGTGTGTATATTTTCTTGGACCTTCATTGGGTCATGTGGAGTATGGACTCTGATGTACCTTCTTCAAGTATAGTAGAATGAAAATTTCTCTTGGACCTTTATTGGGTCGGGAGGAGTAGACTCCCATGTACCTTCATTAGGTATAGTGGAGTATGTAGATTGAACCATCATCTGGTTCATTCAACTGGGGACATCCCCCATTGGCTCATGTAGAGTCAAGTTGAAGACCTGGCCTTCATCTGGTCAGACGACATAGTAGATTCCCCTGGTCCTTTGACCCGTAGTATGGGGATTATCCTGACATTCATCTGGTTCAGTCGACTGGGGACATCCCCCATTGGCTCATGTAGAGTCAAGTTGAAGACCTGGCCTTCATCTGGTCAGACGACATTGTAGATTCCCCTGGTCCTTTGACCCGTAGTATGGGGATTATCCTGACCTTCATCTGGTTCAGTCGACTGGGGTTATCCCCCATTGGCTCATGTAGAGTCAAGTTGAAGACCTGGCCTTCATCTGGTCAGACGACATAGTAGATTCCCCTGGTCATTTGACCCATAGTATGGGGATTATCCTGACCTTCATCTGGATCAGTCGACTGGGGACATCCCCCATGGCTCATAAAGAGTCAATTGATTATCCTGACCTTCATCTGGATTAGTCGACTGGGGACATCCCTCATGGCTCATAAAGAGTCAATTGATTTTCCCGACCTTCATTTGGATCAGTCGACTGGGGACATCCCCCATGGCTCATAAAGAGTCAATTGATTATCCTGATCATCATCTGAATCAGTCGACTGGGGACATCCCCCATGGCTCAGAAAGAGTCAATTGATTATCCTGACTTTCATCTGGATCAGTCGACTGGGGACATCCCCCATGGCTCATAAAGAGTCAATTGATTATCCTGACCTTCATCTGGATCAGTCGACTGGGGACATCCCCCATGGCTCAGAAAGAGTCAATTGATTATCCTGATCATCATCTGAATCAGTCGACTGGGGACATCCCCCATGGCTCAGAAAGAGTCAATTGATTATCCTGATCATCATCTGAATCAGTCGACTGGGGACATCCCCCATGGCTCAGAAATAGTCAATTGATTATCCTGATCATCATCTGAATCAGTCGACTGGGGACATCCCCAATGGCTCATAAAGAGTCAATTTCAGCACATGACCTTCATCTGGTCTAGAAAAATTTGAAGACTCTCCCGGTCATTGACCAGTAATATGGAAATTGTCCTGGCCTTTATCTGGTTCAGTCGACCGAGGATATCCCCTGGCTCAGGCCAAGCCAAGTTGAAGACTTGGACTACTCTTAGTCCAAAATACTTTGAATTCTCTTTGTCGTGTATGAACTATGCATTCTTGACAGATACTCTTATATCTTGTTTCATTCGACATGTATAAAAATACTCTCCAAGTCAAAGAACTTCTTGACTTAGAGAGTAGGGGACAAACTGTACGTGCCAAATTTAGGCCAAGGGCAAAACCGTTTTTCACCTCAAACCCAACAGTATACAAGGCCCGAAAGTAAAGACCAGGCCCAAAGAATTCTGTATTATTGGATTACAATTGAGCCATAAGCTTAAGGACAAAACCTCTTAATTATATCAACCACCTTTCCCCACTTTGCCTAACACAAAGCATATTCTCATATGCTCAAACTTTTATCAAATGTCTGGGCAAGTTGTGGGACTTATGCCAGCTGCCAAAGACGATCCTTTTCATCTATAAATAGCAACGCAATTCAAGAAACGAGGGGGGAGGAAGCAGGACTTCTCTCTTACTAGCTTACGCTCTCTGACATAAGCTCTCTCAGAGCTCTCCATCACCCTGATACACTTACCACCGCCCTCACGGCCACCCAGAGAGGTCAAGGTAACATCAAACCGTGCTTTTCACATTTACATATTTACTGCCCATTTCATACTACTGACTTGAGCGTCGGAGTGCCCCCGGCACCCACCACACCGATGGGTAGTCTGCTCCCGCTCACCCTACCTTTGTCTTGCAGGATCACTAATGCCCCCAACATACAAATTCTGATTGTGGACCTCGGCCGAATTCCAGCATCCACAGTTGTCAATCACTAAAAGGTGACTTGACATCCATTACTAAAGTGACAGGTGATGTGACGCATGATGTGACTTGTGGGCCGCACTTGATTCGAAATGCGAGTGGGCCCGCAAAAACTCCCGGGCTCGGGTTCGCTAATTCTGAATTAACGAATTTTCTGTTGCGACGTAATTAAATCAAATTTAATTAAATAATTATGCCTAGCAAAATTACTATTCACATCGCTAGCGAATTAATTCTAAATTAAATCGATTGCCCGAATTAAAATCTAATTTTAATTTCGCGTCGAAATCTAATTTCGTTTAATATATCGAATATATTAATTTATCGATTAATTCCAAATTAATCGTTCTATCTCTTTAAATAATATTTTATCCCAGATAAAATATCTCAGTAATTAATCCTAAATTAATTTTCTCTCTCTATTAATTAATCCCAGATTAATAATGTGTGAGTCATACATCATCGGTGAATCTTCAGGAAGCGACCCATGAGATCCCCAGATATGTTGGCAGTAAATCCGGTCGTCGGACTATCCGAACACGTACGTACCTAGTACTACGGTTTTACCGATTTACAAGACATGGTTGGCTTCTAGCAAAGCACCGTGCCTACCCAATTCTCCAGAAATATGAATATGTAATCTATATCAGGCGTAGTATACGTAGTATTACGTATTGCGATCCAGTATCGGATGTCAAGTGCTAGGCCTGGGGCTGGAATTGTGTCTGCCCCGTAGGAAGCACATATCGGATCTCTGGTAACTAGTCTCTATAATCGGATAAACATGACCTAGTCATAATATCTCGATAGCTGCAGCATATAGGAGCACCAGTTCTGTATCCTACATGATCATTATCTCCACTATGACTGAAGTGATACTTCCATCTTGACATCACACCCAATACACTACGATTCTCAATATACCCAGAAGAGGCGTACACAGAACCGGTTAAAGCCCTGGACGACCAAAACCAAAGTATATTGATTGTCGCAAGTA
>SKCR01010379.1:0-22558 GCA_019454045.1 Zanthoxylum bungeanum | reverse complement strand
GTGCCTTATTTAGAGAGAGAGAACGATTAATTTGGAATTAATCAGTAAAATTATTATATTCGATATAATAATTGAAATTCGATTTCGACGCGAAATTAAAATTAGATTTTAATTCGGGCATGCGAGTTAATTTAGAATTAATTCGTTAGCGACGTAAATAATAATTTCGCTAGGCGCGATTATTTTTTAAATTCGATTTAATTAACGTCGCGACGCAAGTTCGGTATTTCGGAAATATCGAACCCGAACGCGTGAGTGCACGTGGGCCCGCTTTCATTTGGAAACGTGTGGGGCCCACATGACACATGTCATTATATGTATTATTTTATTGATAATGCATTGCATGGTGATAGTGTATAATACACTCAATTGTTATGCATGGAATTTGAGTGTTTGACACTCTAAGCCTTTGCATGGTTTGTGTCATAGATTTATTATTATTTAATAAATATTATGGCATAAATATAATTGATTTTTGGTATCAAAAATCAATAAGAAAAATCTCTCTTCTCTCTCTCACATTGCCGAAAACTGCATGCAGTTTTTTGGTCTTCATCTTCTTCATTTTGGTTGCCAAAAAGCTTGAAGATAGTGTGGTTGTTGGAACATCTTCTCACATGCAAGGCTAGCACCTTCAAGGGATCAAAAGAGGTGATAGGGAACATCATAGAGCAAGGAATTCACAAAGCTTGGAGCTTTCCACCTTCTTCTCCTCTTGGCCGAATCAATCAACACTTGGAGCTTCCATTTTAGTTTGATTTTCTTCATCAACAAAGCATTGTAAGTATGATTCCGCCATACTTCAAAGTTAAATATATATTCATTTATTGTATTTCAAATGCTTAATCTTTCCTTGGGACATATTATAGAAACCAACACAAATATATGAGAACTATGACGTTACGCTTCCATAACACGCACAACTATAATACTAGGCTATTTCGCAATATCGATGTCCAGTCTCGATAATACTACGACTAGGGATATTTAATGATTAAACCTTAGTGGATTAATCCGGTACTAATCATATGGACTTTTATCATTTATATATCAAGGTAATCCAATTACAAATGATAAATGTGCAATTTCCCTTGTCATATAGTTAATTTGCACAACAACACTATGTTCTGTACAAATAGTGATGCTATGAGTCATAACTATCCAACAGTACTTAGTACCACGTTCTTACCGATTTACAAGACATGGTTGGCTTCTAGCAAAGCACCGTGCCTACTGTGGGACACAGAAACTGGGCAACGCATGCTGTCCTGGGCTCGCTGCCCGGTCTGGAGTACAGAGTAGCCACAGGGGACTAAACCGGAGAATAATGGAGTCGCCACCCGGTGTGAACCGTGAAAATGAGATTTAAGGCCGCACTCACCCCTCGCAAGGGAAGACCTCAAACCGTTGGGTTCGGAATGGTCCCTTACTTATGTCACTTGTAATGAAAGGATTTGTGTAATAATTTAATCAAGCTTAAGTAACACTTATTTCCAAGAGTATCATGCTTCTAAATTCATATGCGCAAAAATAAAACTTACACCTAAATTTGCATATATTTCACATCTAAGATTGCATGCTTGAAAATACTTCAAAGTAGCAACGAACATACAACTTCATTGGCATATTGTATTCATGGAAACACAAGCACACACTAACACGCAAGCACACATAAAAGCGAATCAAATAATGGCGAACATGTGATTTCATAGACATATCATACTTATACGTGCGGAAGCATAAACAAATAGCCATTACATGTCCATGCGTAAATAAAAGGGTCAACTAAGTACATAATGCAAAAAGACACTTAAGGATGCAATTAGGCATTAAAGTAAGCATGTTATGACGTGGTGCAAAAGAAGATAACTAATATGGACACAAACACACATGTGAGCACTTTTACAAGTGGTACGTGGAATTGTATCCCAAGTACAGACCGCACTACCGTCCATTCGGAATCGGCTACGGAATTTATGTATGGGTTTCCATCCTATATACCACAAAAAATAATACTCAAATGCTATCATGACATGGATATATGAATTGTAATACGTTCAACCAAGACTAAGGGATAAATGATGCAATCAATATATGAAAGACGCGGCAAATATCGTGGTAAAGGTAGCCTTTTAGGCTTTTCTTTCCCCAAATGGAGAACCTTTTTAGTCCAACACAATAAGCCCATGCGCTTTTCATTACAATGCGTACAAAGATAAAGATAACTATATGAAACTTCGTATACCCGATTGAACAAATCTTACATTCAACCGAATATACATCAACCGGCGCGGCAAAGAATCGTGGTAAAGGGTTTTAACCCATCCAAATAGGGGACCTTTAATCCGACTTACTAAGCCCATGCGCTCGATCGCATCATGCATACAAAAAATAAAGACAATAATATCAAACTTAGTATGCCCGATTGAACATATCTTACATTCAACCGAACACACATCAACCGTGGTAAAGGGTTTTAACCCCTCCAAATAGGGGACCTTTAATCCGAATTACTAAACCCATGGGCTCGATCACATCATGCATACAAAGAATAAAGACAATAATATCAAACTTAGTATGCCCGATTGAACATATCTTACATTCAACCGAACACACATCAACCGGCGTGGCAAAGCATCGTGGTAAAGGAATTTAACCCCTCCAAATAGGGGACCTTTAATCCGACTTACAAGCCCATGCGCTCGATAGCATCATGCATAAACAAGTAACATGCTGAATTTAAATGACGAATAATAAATCAAAGCAACATAAAACAAAAGAAAGTACTGTTTACTCAAGCGGTACATGGAGTTGTATCCCGAGTACAGATCATACTACCGTCCATTCGGAATCGGCTATGAAATTTATGTCCGGGTTTCCATCCGATATACCGCGAGAGTTGACACATCTTTCATTTTATTCCAAGGCCACAACATACAATATTTCGTAATACATGCATATTTATCTACTCAAGGGCCACAACATGCATTTTAACATAATAATCATGCGAACAATACTCGATAAATAATAAAAATAAAACTGAAAATGAGTGTGAAAAATACCCTAAGGTCTAACCTTTTTTGCCGACTTTCGGACATGCGTTTCGCGGAGATCGGAAGGGTTAAAGCTCCTCACTTTTCCGTTTCACTGGCTCAGCGTCTTAGCTCGCTGTTTCGCTATTTTGCTTGCTGTTTAACCTTCGCTTTGCTGCTGTTTTCTCTGTATTTCTGCTTACTGTTTCAGGTCTTCAAAGCGACTATTTTGGGGTGTTTTTGGGCGAGTTTGAGGGCTAAAGGGCTGTGATTTTCAAGGGCAGTTCTTGGGCAGTTTCTGGACAGTTTCTTGCTGTTCTCTGGACAGTTTCGGGGGCTACTTGCGTGGCAGTTCACTGGCAGTACAGTGGGGTAAATAGGCATGCAGTTTAGGTTCTATGTGCGGCAGTTTTGGGTCCAAGGGGTTGGTAACGTGTCTTTATGGGTGAATTGGCGAAGGTTGGGGCTGAGTGTTTTGGCTATTGCTATGTGTGAAGAGGTGATGAGATGGCTAGTTGGCTTTATGTGAGTTGCGAGTGTGTGCGCTGGCAGTGTGGCTAGGCGAGAGTGCTTTATGGCTAGGTGGCGTGTTGATGGTCTAAATAGGCGTTGAAGGCTTACGTGAATGGTGCGTAGCCAATGTGTGGAGCAGCGTGTGCTATGGCTAGTGGCTTTTAAGTGCAGGGCTATTCGTGTATTTGGAGTAGTGGGGCGTGAAGATCAGGTCATGTGTATGAAAGTGGCCGAGAGAGTGAAGATTGTGAGGCTTTAGAGTGGTTAGTTACTGAGGAAGTGTTTAGTTTTTTGTTTAGGGTTGTTTCAATGGTGAGGCAAAGGCTGAGGGTCAGCATTTGTGAGGGAGATGTGTGCAGGGTATGAGTGTAGGTTGTTATCCTTGAAGAAGCATGAGGTTGTTGGTTAAAGCTTGAAGGTTATGGTGGCTGGCAGGGAAGTGCCGAGTGGAGGCTGGAGCAGTGTGGGCTGAGAGATTTTGTGGCGAGAGGATGGTTTGTTTCAGTGTGTTTGATTTGTGAGAGATAGGTTTCTTTGTTGCTCGTTTTTTTTCCGAGAGAGAACAATGCTTAGGGTTTTATATTTTTTTTGTTTGATGTCGTGAATGAGAGTGAGAATGAGGGGAGTCTTAGGGTTGATTTAGTGTGTGTTTTATAGTTGTCAATTAGGGTTTGCATGGATAGGGATTTGTAATATCTAATTAGTGTCACAAAAGGAAAATATATATTTGATTGGGGGATAAATTTTGGTGAATTAGAAAGGTTGAATATTCATTGGCTTGGTTTAGGAATACAATTTGTTAGATTAGGAAGTCAATATTTTTAATTGGTTATGTTTGATTTTAATTAGGCATAATATTTCTTTAATTTAGTATATAATATTTTAAGTTAGGAAGTTACAATATTTTAATTTGGTATAATTATATTTTATGTCTTATTTAATTTGGTAAATGGTTTAATTATTTTATTTAATTCATTACATTATTTAATTAATATTTAATTTAATTGGATTGTATTTTGAGGGCCTTGGGCGTGTGGGCCAAGTGTGGTGGGCTATGTGTTGTGTTGGTTTGGTGAGTGGGTTTGGTCCAATGTTAAATGGTTCTTGGTTTTTTAGGCCAAAGGTGCTTTTAAAACGGAGGTCCAACGAGCGATCTTGGAGCTAAACATGCGGATAAAATTTAATGAAATGTCGATTCCCTTCCGACAACCGTTTCCCGCAATATCCTTAACTAAAAAGGTAGTGCCTCCAACTGAGACTCATCATCGGGTTTCACATGCAAAAATGCAATGCCTACACCTACCCAATTCTCCAGAAATATTCTTTTAAGGAATACATAATCTTTATCAAGCGAAGTATACTAAGTATTGCGTATTACGATCCAGTATCGGATGTCACATGCTAGGCCTGGGGCTGGAATTATGTTTGCCCCGTATAAAGCATATATCGAATCACTAGCAACCAGTCTCTTTAATCAAATAATCATGACCTTGTCATATTATCCCGATAGCTGCAGCAAATAAGAGTACCAGTTCTGTATCATGCGTGATCATCATCTCCATATGACTGAAGTGACACTTCCATCTTGACATCACACCCAATACACTACGATTCTCAGTAAACCCAGAAGAAGCGTACACAGAACCTGTTAAAGCCCCGGACGACCAAAACCAAAGCGTACTACCAATGGGATTCCGAGGGGTCTATCCAGAGTGAAGCTTTTCCCGATCCAATAGCTAACAGAACCTCCTATCACACTTGCATAAGTATCATATACTTAAATATATGAGAACTATCTCGTTAAGCTTCTATAACGTGCACAAGTGTAATACTAGTCTATTTCGCATTATCGATGTCCAGTCTCGATAGTACTACGACTAGGGATATTTAATGATTAAACCATCCGTGGATTGATACTGTCTCATATCTTATTAATTTGAACTAATCATAGGGACTTTTATCATTTATATATATTAAAGTAATCTAATTATAAAATGATAAAATAACAATTTTCTTTGTCACATAGTTAATTTGTACAAAAACCACAATGTCTTTTACAAATAGTGATGTTATGGGCCAATCACTTAAGTATCTAACACCTGAACTATGTACGTGTCTCTCAAACTTTTGCTGAGAGATTGCTTTCGTTAGCGGATCTGCAATGTTGTCATCTGAAGCGATCTTTTCGATCTTCACATCACCACGATGAATGATCTCACGAATCAGATGGAAACGATGAAGTACATGTTTGGATCGTTGATGAGACCGCGGTTCCTTAACCTGTGCTATAGCCCCGTTATTGTCACATTACAAAGGAACGGGCTCAGCTGCTAATGGAACTACTCATAATCAAATTATGAATTTACGGATCCAAACTGCCTCTTTTGCTGCTTCAGCTGCAGCGATATATTCCGCTTCGGTTGTTGATTCGACAACAGTCTCTTGCTTGGAAGATTTTCAGCTCACTGCTCCGTTATTCAAACAAAAAATATACCCTGATTGCGACTTAGAGTCATCTTTATAAGTTGGAAACTTACGACGGTGAACCCAGTCACCTCAAGTTCTCCATCTCCATTGACTAAGAAAGCATCCTTAGTTCGTCTAAGATACTTAAGGATATTCTTAACCGTAATCCAATGACCATCACTTAGATCGGCCTGATAGCGACTGCACATGCTCAAACCATACGAGACATCAGGTCGCGTACATATCATGGCATGCATGATCGATTCGGGATCCGACTCATGTTATCTCTCTCATCTTGAGTTTTAGGACACATGTCCTTAGATAGAGAGACGCAATGTGACACTAGAAGCAGTCCTCTCTTAGACTGATCCATGTTGAATCTCTTCAACACTTTGTCAATGTACGTACTCTGGGAGAGTCCAAGCAGCTGTCTGGATCTATCCCAGTAGATCTTTATTCACAGAATAAAGGCTGCTTCTCCCTGATCTTTCATGGAGAATTTTAATGAAAGCCAAGCTTTCACCGATTGTAGCATGGGAATGTCATTGCCAATAAGCAATACATCATCAACGTAAAGGACAATGAATGTAAGTGCGCTAACCTTCTTATATACACAAGAATCTTCTTCGTTTTGAATGAAATCATATTATATTATGATCTCATCAAAACATTGGTTTCAAGAACGCGATGCTTCCATCAATCCATAAATGGATCGATTTAACTTGCAAACCTTGTTTGCATGTTTTGGTACGACAAAACCGTCAGACTATTGCATATAAACATCCTCCAAAAGGTTTCCATTAAGGAAAGCGGTTTTGACATCCATCTGCCATATTTCATAATCGAAATATGCAGCAATAGCAAACATTATCCGAATGGATTTAATCATGGCGACAGGTGAAAAAGTTTCATCGTTGGTATACATGGAATCCATTTTGGACTTCATGGCATCTTGAAATAAAGCGGAGTCGATACCTTGTATCGCTTCCTCATACATAGTCGACTCATTATCCTCAATAAGATTAATATCTACGTGAGGTGAGATCATAAACCCATACCTCTCAGGTTGTTTTCTGACTCTCTCTGATCTACGTGGTTCTTATGTATTAGAAGGTTGTGGTACAGTCTCATCCCTGATGAATTGTTCATGTTCTGTTTATGAGTCGATGCCAGGAACAGTATCACTAGGATTTTCATCGAGTTCTACTTTCCTCCCACTTACCACTGCATTTATGAATTCCTTTTCGAGGAAAACTGTATGGAGAGCAACAAATACCATGTTCTCTTGTGGGTTGTAGAAGTAATATCCTTTGGTTTCCCTAGGATAACCTACAAATAGGCACTTTTCCGATTTAGGTTCTAGTTTGGTACCATCCAAACGTTTAACATATGCCAAGTATCCCCAAATCTTCGGGAATGAGAAACCCGGTTTCTTTCCTGTCCATAATTCATATGGAGTCTGTTCAACAGACTTTGATGGAACCTTATTCAAGATAAGTATTGCATTGTTCAATGCGTATCCCTAGAAGGAAATTGGTAGCTCAGTACGACTCATCATAGACCTTATCATGTCCAACAAAGTTCGGTTTCTCTGTTCGGACACACCGTTTAATTGAGGTGTTTCAGAAGGAGTCCACTGTGAAAGAATACCATACTCTTTCAAGTAATCGAGAAACTCATTGCTCAAGTATTCTCCACCATGGTCCAACCGCAATGTTTTAATACTTTTCCCGGTCTGTTTTCTACTTCTTGTCGAAACTCTTTGAATTTCTCAAAAGTTTCCGACTTGTGTCTCATAAGATACGCATAACCATAATGCGGTGCATCATCCATAAAGGTTACGAAGTATTCATATCCACCTCTAGCCTGGCTAGACATGGGCCCACATACGTCACTATGAACGAGGACTAATAGTTCGGTGGCACGAACACATTTACCGCTAAAATCTATTTTAGACATCTTGCCTAATAAACAAGATTCGCTGACGTCATATAAATTAGGATCAATTCCGTCCAAGTATCCACTCTTTGAAAGTGTTGATATACGAGTCTTGTTAATGTGTCCTAGACGATAATGCCAAGGATAAGTTTCATCTGTATTACTCAATTTGAGCCTTTTGTTTGTCATGTTATATGTTTGAGATTCATTTATATTCAAAATATAAAGACCATTATTAGAATTAGCAGTACATATCTCAAAATCATCTTTATAAACAAGTTATCATGTGTTCCTGAATACAAAGGTATACCCACAATGTGTTAAACAAGACACAAATATAATGTTTCTAGTCAAACTAGGTACATAATAACAGTCTGATAAATTAAGTACATGCCCCGAGGGAAAATTCAAAATATAGGTCCCAACAGCCAAAACGGTGACTCTAGTCCCATTTCCAACTCGGAGGTCGATCTCTCCTGAAGCCATTCTCTTGCTAATCTGCAGATCCTGCACATCAGTACATATATGAGTACCATATCCAGAATCAAAAATCCAATTTTTAAAACTAGAAGTAGACATGTTTATTTCAATAACAAACATACCTGAAGCTGGTACATTGCCCGCCTTCACTTCCTTCATGTGTGCGTTGTACTCACCGCAATCATGCTTCCAGTGACCCCGTTTGCCACACTATAGGAAGACATCTTGGGATTTGTCATTTTTCTTCCCAAAAGACTTTGATGATTTGGCCTTGCCCTTTCTTTTCTTCTTCTAAACACCTTCAGAAGCCTTTGACCATGCCTTGGCTTTTTGAGATGTCGAAGCGAAGTGCGTCTCGTGTTTCTTGCCCTTCAAAAGCTCTTTTTATGACTCTTTAAGCATTGCCATCAACTCTCCAAGAGTCTTTTCTTGGTTCATCATATTATAGTTCATGATGAACTCGCTCCAGCTTTCAGGAAGAGACTGTAAGATCAAATCTATGGAAGTCTCAGCCTCAAAGGTTATGCCCAGCTGACATAGTTGTTCGATGTCAGCAATCATCTACAACATATGGTGCTCGACAGATGTACCATCTGACATTCGAGAGCGAAATAGCTTCTTCTTTCATTCATGCTTCTGCGATCTAAGGTTAGATCGGTGAAGGTCTCTCAATTTCAACATCATTTCGTAGGGATCCAATCCCTTATTTTGACGATGAAATTGTGGGGTCATTACTGCAAGCATGACGTATTGAGCAATTGAGTTTTCATCACTGTGAGTCTTCCAAAGCTCAAGTGGCTGCTCAATTTCGGGCTTAGGCCCCAGAGGTCTCTCTATCGTATATAGCATCTTCTCCGCCCCTAGGACAATCCTGAGGTTCAAATCCTAGTCAGGAAAGTCCTCACTGTTAAAGACATTTTTACCAATGATAATGTCCCTAACGTTGATCTTTCCAGCCATATTAATTGCAATAGTCTAACTGTTCAATTAAAGATTTCGGGTACAATCCAACTGTTAAAAGAAAACAATAAAATATTAGTCCAACTAATATAAATATATAATGACGAAAATAATTTGAAATCGCGTATTTGGCAAGTATTAAATGAAATTGCAAATTTAATACTGGCCTCCCACTATTTTTCGGCGAGCCTCTAACCCTCTGTTGAGTACTCGGGAAACCCAGTTTGCTAGTGGGCTAGGATCCCGTTAAATAACACACAACCTTGACTTTGGCCAACAAGCTGTATGAAACTTAACTATGTATATCTCTAAGATCAATTGGATCACATCCAATTCCTAGATCCGGTAGGTTGACCTCCAAGTCCGAAACATATATCCAATTTATGTAAATATATCCAATATATTTCCTAACCTTTTCCTCTGAATCAACTAAGCCTTGGCTTTGGCACAACAAGCTTAATGATTCCAATTAAGCGCGATCTATTGACAGTGGGAAAGCTTCATAATCCACGTCGATGTACAGAAGTGACCTTCACTTTGGCCAACAAGTCACAACTGCCCAAGACATGCGATATATAACAAAGCCTTCGTGGTTCAAACACATCCGCGATGGACATTGATCTTGACTTTGGCCAACAAACCAATGCCAATCTTGGATCTTGAGAAAGAACCACTAAATAGAAGGAAATCGCTTAATATTTGAGAGAGGGTTTTTCTCGTAAATTGGCAACCAATTTATTATCCTTGATTAGGTCTCATCATACACCCTTAACATGCATTCTAAAAGCATAATAAGGCACATAATAAATTAATAATGATATGCGGATGGATATATAACAAATTTTGTTCCTAGAACAAATATCTCCATTTCCTTTCTCCCGCTAGCACTATTCTTACTTCTACCCAATTACATAATACATTAAAGAAACCTCATTTACATTGAGGGGAATTGGTGAGAAGAGAAATACAATGAGAAAAGAGATAATAGGCTGGACACGCAGGTCCAATTTAATAGATTCTAAATTTATTACAATAATGTCCAAAATTGCCCCCACCCTTCTAATATCCATTCGATATACATTATTCATACAATACATCCACGTATTCACACAAAGCATGTTATTCAATCAATCTAATCCAATTAATTAATCTTTGAATTAATGACCATTCAATGTTCAAACAACGATTTGATTTGCGCGAGTCCAACTCGTTTAAGAATAAATACTCAAAGTACGTATTCTTGAATTATATCGAACTACAATTTTAAATCCAATTTAATTTGTATTCAATACTAATTCTAATTTAATTTCAAATTAAATAATTTCACTTATTTATGTACCTTTTAGACTTAGATTCTAAATCTAATCTAAAAATATCTCAAAGGCCCAATTAGTATCCAATTCCTTTTAATTAAAGCCTAGTGGGCTTTTAATTAATTCTTAAGGCATGGGCTTTGGCCAATATGGATCAAACCCAAAATGCCAAGGCCCAATAAGGAATCACCATTTTAGCCAAAAATCAATTTAGGCCCATTAGGCCCAATTAAATTATTTAAAGGCCCAAAAGTTATATTTGGACTTTATGGAAATGGTTTTGGGCCCAATTTGGATCCAATCCAATTGTCCAAAACCAAGCTTGGCCCAACCAAGCCCATTAAGCCCAAATACAACAAAGTTAGCCCAATCCAATTTTAAAGACTAATTTTAATTAATATAACATTCCAAATATCACATTAATTTTAATTAAGTGTAATTGCCATAATTAATTAGTTAAACTAATATTTCCAAAACATCAATTAAACTAATTAATCATGTTTTATCTTCCAATTTATGTCCAACACAAATTAAAGCAAAACAACTCATTCCATGCTTCTTATGTTCACGGAAATTTGTCATAAAATAACAATCAATTTGATTTCAATCCAATTAAATCAACATTTAATATTCATTTCATGCTTTAAACATATCCAATAGTCTAAAATCAAAAAATCACCATGATACTTGCTAGGGTTCATATTCGGCTACTTGAGAAATTGGGGAAAAATTAGATCCAATTAATTTTTCTCAAATCCTATGATGCATAAATCCAATTCATCATCATCAAAACTCAACCAAGCAACCAATTTGAAAAAATCATGCTCCAAACACAAAATCCCCATGATCATGCTTAGAAAAAGGCTCATGATACCATTGTTAGTGTCCTAAACATGCCCAAGATCTCTACAACATGATTTCGGTGTGTGAATAATCATAATAAGTTGCGGATAAACACTTACAATGAATGGATGAGAATCTAAAATTCTTTGATGTATGTTGAGAGCTCCAAGCTTTGAGTTGTTTTCCAAACTCAAGGATGAGTTTCCCTATCACCTTGATTGGCTCTTAATTTCCCTTTGGAGAAGATGAAGTCACGGAACCAAGAGGAGAGTGAGAGAGCTTTTAGTTTTTGATATTTTTGATTTTTAAAATCAATTACCAAAGTCAACTTCAAAAGTTGGTATATGCTTTTCCAAAAAGCAAAGTGTGCTTTACAAGTTTCCAACAAAACCCATCAACCACTTCTATCACCAAAGGTGACTATTGATGTAAGTGAAGTGGGCCCCATTTTAAATTCAAAATTCAAGTGGGCTTGCTCAACACACTTCGGGCTCGGGTTCGTTTAATCCGTTTAAAATAATTTTCTGTCGCGACGTAATTAAATTCAATTTAATTAAATATAATGCCTAGCAAAATTATTACAAAAGTCGCTAATGAATTAATTCTAAATTAATTCGTTCGCCCGAATTAAAATCCAATTTTAATTCCGCATTGAAATCCGATTTCAATTAATATATCTAATATATTATGTAATCGATTAATTCCAAATTAATCGCGTTCTCTCTTCTATTAGAATTGTATCCCAGATAAATTCTTACCGTAATTAATCCCAGATTAATTTTCTCTCTCTTAATTAATCCTAGATTAATTCTGTTCGAGTCAAATGTCATCGGTGAATCTATGGGAAGCGACCCATGAGCTCCCTGGATATGTTGGCAGTAAATATGGTCATCGGACTATCCGAATACGTGTGTACCTAGTACCACATTCTTACCGATTTACAAGACATGGTTGGCTTCTAGCAAAGCACCGTGCCTATCAAATTCTCTAGCAATATTCTTTTAAGGAATACATAATCTTTATCAAGCGTAGTATACTAAGTGTTGCGTATTATGATCCAGTATCAGATGTCACATGCTAGGCCTGAGGCTGGAATTGTGTCTGCCCCGTACGAAGCATATATCGGATCACTAGCAACTAGTCTCTTTAATCGGATAATCATGACATTGTCATATTATCCCGATAGCTGCAGCAAATAAGAGTACCAGTTATGTATCTTCCGTGATCATCATCTCCATATGACTGAAGTGACACTTCCATCTTGACATCACACCCAATATACTACGATTCTCAGTAAACCCAGAAGAGGCGTACACATAATCAGTTAAAGCCCCGGACGACCAAAACCAAAGCGTACTGATTGTCGCAAGTATTAGCGATGCAAGTCTCATGTTAAGACCAAATACACCTACCCTGATTCGGATTCCCATGGACACATAGTCATACTAGCAATGGGATTCCGATGGGTCTATCCAGAGCGAAGCTGTTCCCGATCCAACGGCTAACAGAACCTCCTATCACACTTGCATAAGTATCATATACTTAAATATATGAGAACTATGTTGTTAAGCTTCCATAACGCGCACAAGTGTAATACTAGTCTATTCCGCATTATCGATGTCCAATCTCGATAATACTACGACTAGGGATATTTAATGATTAAACCGTTCGAGGATTGATATTGTCGTATATTTTATTAATCTGTAACTAATCATAAGGACTTTTATCATTTATATATATTAAAGTAATCTAATTACAAAATGATAAAATAACAATTTCCTTTGTCACATAGTAATTTGCACAAAAACCACAATATCTTTTACAAATAGTGATGATATGGGTCATAATTTTCCAACATGAACATGACGTGAAGAACATGGAAACCTAAGTTGGAAACTAAAGACATGAATTAAAATGCAAAACATGACATGTACGAGCACAAAGATGAAACTGGAACCTAAATACATATGCTAAAGACTGGACATAAACTATAAACATTAGGTACATGACGTGAGCTGAAATAGAATCCGAAAACTTAAATAATGAGTTGAATATCATAAATTAAATTACGTAAACTAAACACATAAACTTATTAATATGAAATGAAAAGGTAAATAAGGGCATGAGCTAAAAACTTATACTGATAAGAAAAGTCAGAACACAATAAAAAACATGAATTGAAAATACAAACTAAGGACTAAGGATGTTCGCGGTTGCAGTTCGAATCGATTTTTTCGTTTTACATTTCAAACCGCACGGGTTGGTGGTTTGGGAAATTACAAACCGAAAACATAAATTTGATAAGGAAAACCACAACGGTTCAGCGGTTTGGGCTGTTCAGATCGGCGGTTTGGATTGGAAATTTTTTAATGAAAATTTTGTGTGTTTTCACATAATAGTTGAAGAGAAAAAATACATAATTTTCATTTATACATTACTTAATGTAATATGATCATTAAATATCATAAATTTCATATTTAAAGAAGAAGAAAAATATAAAATTATGTCTAATTTGAACACGGGTCGACGATTTAGGCGGTTCGAGTAAAATTTACGATTTTTGCGGTTCAGGTCGCAGTTTGGGTCAAAACCATGCACCGATCAAAAATTTACAGTTCGGTTCAGGCTGACCTGAAATCATTTTCAATATTTTTCAAAACCGTGAGGTTCATTCTGGGTGGGTTGCAGTTTGAAGTGAAACTGTGCACACCCTACTAAAGACGATAATGTAAATTACAAAATGTATAGAGTCAAACAAATACAAACATGTGACACAAAAGAAAGAGGGATATCATCCATTTAAAGACTGACGCCCGCTATAAGTGTCCATGAATGCTACTGGAAAGAATCCTACGAGGTATCTAACAAAAATTATGTTCAAGTATGGTTAGCATACTCGAACTGCTGATATTGAACATGATCGTGAATGCATGTACATGTTGTATATATACTGACGTTGCTAACGTGATAAACTTAAGATGTTTACTTAATATCATAAGCTATACGGACATGCTGCTTAACTTGGTTAAACTGCCAATATTATATGACGTGCTTGTGACGTGATATATTTGTTGGACAGTTATGACCCATAGTGTCACTATTTGTAAAAGACATTGTGTTTTTGTACAAATTAATTATGTAGCAAATGAAATTGCCTTTTATCATTTCGTAATTAGATTACTTAAATGTGTGAATGATGAAAGTCATTAAGATTAGTTTCGGATTGAGATGATATGAGACAATATCAATCCATGACGGTTTAATCATTAAATATCCCTAGTCGTAGTATTATCGAGACTAGACATCGATAATGCGGAATAGACTAGTATCGCACTTGTGTGTGTTATGGAAGCGTAACAGCATAGTTCTCATATATTTAAGTATTGAATACTTATGCAAGTGTGGTAGGAGGTTGTGTTTACCGATGGTACGGAAACAGCTTCGCTCTGGATAGACCCCTCGGAATCCCATTGGTAGTATGACTATGTGTCTATGGCAGTCCGCATCAGTGTACGTGTATTTGTTCTTAACCTAAGACTTGCATCGCTAGTACTTGCAACAATCAATACGCTTTGGTTTTGGTCGTCCAGAACTTTAACAGGTTCTGTGTACGCCTCTTCTGTGTTTATTGAGAATCGTAGTGTATTGGGTGTGATGTCAAGATGGAAGTATCACTTTAATCATATAGAGATGATGGTCACGTAGGGATACAGAACTGGTTCTCTAAAGGGTTGTGACCATCGGGATAATATAACTAGTTCATGATTATCTGATAATAAAGAGACTAGTTGTTAGTGATCTGATATATGCTTCGTTCGGGGCAGACACTATTTCAGCCCCAGGCCTTGCATGTGGCATCCGATACTGGATCGAGATACGTAATACTATGTATACTACGCCTGACATAGATTATATATTCCATTAAGAATATTTCTTGAGAATTGGGTAGGCATGGCGCTATGCTAGAAGCCAACCTTGTTTCGCAAATCGGTAAGAAGATAGTACTAGGTACGTACGTGTTCGGATAGTCCGAAAAAAAGGATTTACTGCCAACATATCCAGGGATCTCTTGGGTCACTTCCCGAAGATTCACCGATGACGTATGATTCGAACTTTATTAATCTGGGATTAATAACGGAGTGACTTTATCTGGGATAAAGTACTATTTGAAGAGAGATTACGATTAATTTGGAATTAATCGATAAAATAATATATTATACGAAATTGGATTTTGACGCGGAATTAAAATTATATTTTAATTCGGGCTAACGAATTGATTTAGAATTAATTCGGTAGCGATGTGAATAGTAATTTTGCTAGGCATAATTATTTAATTGAATTTGATTTAATTACGTCGCAACATAAAATTCATTAATTCGGAATTAATGAACCCGAGCCCGGAATGTGTTTGCGGGCTCACTTTGATTTTGAATTAAAGTGGGGCCACAAGTCACATCGCGAGTCACATCACTTGTCATTTTAGTGATAGACATCAAGTCACCTTTTTGGTGAGTGACATGCAGTCACTATTCATGATGTTGGTTGGTGTGGACATTTAATGCAATTTTGGAGCCAAAATTTTGTGCATGACCAATTTCATGAAAAATTAATTGGATAATTTTTCCCCAAATAAATTGGCTTGGCCGAGAGTTTGGTACCCTAATAAGTCATGGTATTTTTCTTTTTTGATCATTGGATGAGTTGAAAAACATGGGTAATGTTGATTTGAGATTCAATCGGATTGAAAACGAAATCGGACAATAAAGACCCTAGAATGCCGTGAGTTGATAAGCATGTAATGAGATGATTTTTTTATTCAAAAATGTTGGACATGAGTTGAATAAATTAATACATGATTAATTGATTAAATTTTTATTTTGGAAATATTAATTTAGATAATCAATTAATGTATTACACTTGAATTAATTGAATTTTGAAATTTGGAATATTGAAATTTAATTATTTGTGCTTGATTTTGAATTGGGCTTATAATTGTTGTATTTGGGCAGAATGGGCTTGGTTGGGCCAAGTTGGTTTAGGCCAATTGGATTGGATCCAAATTGGGCCTAAATCATTACATTAAGTCAAAATATAACAAATGGGCTTTAAAAGTTTAATTGGGCCTAATGGGCCTAAATTGGTTTCTTGGAAAAAAAGGGTGATTCCTTAATTGGGTTTTGGTATTTGGGTTTGACCCATATTGACCAAAGCCTATGCCTTATGAAATCAATTGAAAGCCCATTGAACTTTAATTAAACAACATTGGATGTTAATTGGGCTTTGAGACCCGATTAGATTAGATTTGGAATCTAAGTCGTTAAAGCGCATTAAAAAGTGTAAATATTTAATTTGGAATTAAATAAATGAATTAGTATTGAATACGAATTAAATTAGATTTAAAGAGTAGTTCGATATAATTCAAGAATTCGTACTTTGAGTACATATTCTAAAACGAGTTGGACTCGCGCAAATCAAATCATTGTTTGAACATTGGATGATCACTAATATTCAAAGATTAATTAATTTGATTAGATTGATTGAATAACATGCTTGAATGAATACATGGATGTGAATGAATAGCGTATATCAGATGGATATTATAAGGGAAAGGGCAATTTTGGAAATTGTTGTAAATTTAGAATTTATTCAATTGGACATGCGTGTCCAGCCTTCTCTCTTTATTGATTCTTTGTATTCTCTTCTCACCTAATTCCCCTCAATGTTAATGAGGTTTCTTTTATTGTATTATGTAATTGGGTTGAAGTTGGAATAGTGCTAGCCGGGGAGAGGAAATGGAGTGATTCGTTCTAGGAACAATCTGTTAAATATCCATCCGCATATCGTTATTAATTTACTTTCGTGCCTTATTATGCTTTTAGAATGCATGCTTAAGGGTATATGATGAGACCTAACAAAGATAATAAATTGGTTGCCAATTTACGCTAAAAACCCTTAAAACATATTAAACGTTTTTCCTTCCATTGAGTGATTCTTACTCAAGATCCAAGATTGGCACTGGTTTGTTGGCCAAAGTCAAGACCTTTGTCAATTGCGGATGTGTTTGAATCATGAAAGCTTTGTTCCATATCGGTGTCTTGTCCAAGTTGTGATTTGTTGGCCAAAGTCAAGATCACTTCTTGTCCATCGACATCGATTACGAAGCTTTCCAAATCAATGGGTCCCGCTTAACTGGAATCATTAAGCTTGTTGTGCCAAAGCAAAGGCTTAGTTGATTCAGAGGAAAAGTTTAGGAAAATATATTGGCATATATTGGCATATATATTGTATATATGTTTCGGACTTGGAGGTCCACCTACCGGATCTAGGAATTGGATGAGATCCAATTGATCTTCGAGATCTACCTAGTTAAATAGCATACAGCTTGTTGGCCAAAGTCAAGGTTGTGTGTTATTTAACGGTATCCTAGCCCACTAGGAAACTAGGTTTCCCGAGTACTCCACAGAGGGTTATAGGCTCGCCGAAAAATAGTGGGAGGCTAGTATTGAATTTTCAATTTCGTTCAAATACTTAGCTTTACGCGTTTTCAAATTATTTTGTCAAAATTATTTTATTAGTTGGACTAATATTGTGTTATTTTTTCTTGTAACAGTTAGACTGTACCCAAACATCGTTAATTGAATAGTTGGACTATTGCGGTTAAGATGACTGGAAAGTTAAGCATTAGGGATATTGTCATGGGCGACAACGTCTTTAATGGCAGAAACTTTCAAGACTGGGATATGAATCTCAGAATTGTTATGGATCCGAGAAGTTACTCTATACTATAGAGCGACCTCTTGGGCCTAAGCCCCGACCTGATCAGTTGCTTGAGCTAGAGCTTTGGAAGACTCATAACGATGATAATGCGACTGCTCGATTGGCAATACTTGCCGCTATGACTCCGCAATTCCATCGTCAAAATAAGGGGTTGGATCCCTATGAGATGATGGCGAAGTTGCACGATCTCCACCGATCTAACCTTAGATCGCAAATATATGAGTTGCAGAATAAGCTCTTTCAGGCTCGAATGTCAGAGGGTACGTCTGTTGAGCATCATGTCTCAGAGATGATTGCTGATATTGAGCAGCTCGGACAGATGGGCATAGTCTTCGAGGTTGAGACTTCAGTAGATTTGATCCTACAGTCTCTCCCCGACACTTGGAGTGGGTTCATCATGAACTACAACATGTTGAACCAAGACCAAACTTTTGGAGAGTTGATGTCCACTCTGCGTGAGGCAGACAATGAGCTCCTTAAGGGCAAGAAGCGCGAGAGGCACTATGCTTCAACATCTTAGACTCCGAGGGCTTGGCCCAAGGTGACTGGAGGTGTTAAAAAGAAGAAGCATAAGAAGAAGGGCAAGGCCAAATCGTCAAAGGGTTCTGGGAAACCCAAGGACAAATCCCAAGATTTTTGTCTTCAGTGCGGACAGCGGGGTCACTGGAAGCGTGACTGCAGCGAGTACAAGGCACTCATGAAGGAAATCAGGCGGGCAAGGCATCGGCCTCAGGTATGTTTGTTATAGAAATAAACATGACTACTTATAGTTTTAAAAATTAGATTTTTGATTCTGGTTGTGGTACTCACATTTGTAGTGATGTGCAGGATCTGTGGATTAGCAGAAGACTGGCTTCATGAGAGATTGACCTCCGTGTTGGAAATGGGACACCAGTGGCCGTTTTGGCTGTTGGCACTTTTGTTTTAGAACTGCCCTCGGGGCATGTACTTGAACTTACAGACTGTTATTATGTACCTAGTTTGACTAGGAATATTATTTCTGTATCTATGTTAGCCCAATGTGGGTACACTTTTGTATTTAGAAATACTGGGTGTTTTATGTATAAAAATGATATAGAAATTTGCACTACTGTTGTAAATAATGGTATTTATTTTTTGAATATAAACCAATCTCAAAATGTAACAAACAAAAGGCTTAAAGTAAGTCATAAAGATGAAACTTATATGTGGCATTGTCGTCTGGGACACATAAACAAGACATGCATATCCACACTTTCGAAGAGTGGATACTTGGACGGATTTGATCCAAATTCATATGACATTTGCGAATCTTGCTTATTAGGCAAAATGCCTAAATCACCTTTTAGTAGTAAAGGTGTACGTGCCACCGAACTATTAGCCCTTGTTCATAGTGACGTTTGTGGGCCCATGTCTAGCCAGGCTAGAGGTGGATATGAATACTTCTTAACCTTTACGGATGATGTATCGCGTTATGGTTATGTGTATCTTATAAGACACAAGTCGGAAACTTTTGAGAAATTCAAAGAGTTTTGACACGAAGTTGAAAAACAGACCGGTAAAAGTATTAAGACATTACGGTCGGACCGTGGTGGCAAATACTTGAGCAATGAGTTTCTTGACTACTTGAAAGAATATGATATTCTTTCACAGTGGACTCCTCCTAGAACACCGCAATTAAACGGTGTGTCCAAACAGAGAAACCGAACCTTGTTAGACATGGTAAGGTCTATGATGAGTCGCACTGAGCTACCTATTTCCTTCTGGGGATATGCATTAAACAGTGCAATACTTATTTTGAATAAGGTTCCGTCAAAGTCTGTTCAATAGACACCATATGAGATATGGACAGGAAAGAAACCGGGTTTCTCATTCCTGAAGATTTGGGGTTGCTAGGCATACGTCAAAAGTTTGGAAGGTACCAAACTTGAACCCAAATCAGATAAATGCCTATTTGTAGGATATCCTAGGGAAACCAAAGGATATTACTTCTATCAACCACAAGAGAACAAAGTATTTGTCGCTCTACATGCGGTTTTCCTTGAGAAATAATTCCTAAATGCAATGATAAGTGGGAGGAAAGTAGAACTCGATGAAAATCGGAGTGATACTGTTCCTGACATAGAATCCTCAACGGAACATGAACAGTTCATCAGGGATGAAGCTGTACCACAATCTTTGAATACACAAGGACATTGTAGGTCGGAGAGAGTCAGAAAAAAACCTGAGAGGTATGGGTTTCTGATCTCACCTCATGTAGATATCAATCTCATTGAGGAAGACGAGCCGGCTACGTATGAGGAAGCGATACAAGATATCGACTCTACTTTATGGCAAGATTCCATGAAGTCCGAAATGGATTCCATGTGTACCAACCAAGTTTGGACACTGGTTGATGCACCACAAGGCGTAAAAGCCTATTGGTTGCAAATGGATCTTCAAAAGGAAGACCGACATGGATGGCAACGTACAAACATACAAAGCTAGGCTTGTAGAGAAGGGGTATCATCAATGCCATGGTGTTGATTACGATGAAACTTTCTCACCCGTTGCCATGATTAAATCCATTCGGATAATGCTTGCTATTGCTGTATATTTCGATTACGAGATATGACAAATGGACGTCAAAACCACTTTTCTTAACGGAAACCTGTTGGAAGATGTTTATATGCAACAGTCTGACGTTTTGTCGTGCCTAAACATGCAAACAAGGTTTACAAGTTAAATCGGTCCATTTATGGACTGAAGCAAGCGTCGCGTTCTTGGAACCAACGTTTTGATGAGTGTGGGACACAGGAACTGGGCGACGCATGCTGTCCCGGGCTCGCGGCCCGGTTGGGAGTACGGAGTAGCCACGGGGGACTAAACCGGAGAATAATGGAGTCGCCACCCGGTGTGAACCGGGAAAATGAGATTTAAGGCCGCACTCACCCCTCGCAAGGGAAGACCTCAAACCGTTGGGTTCGGAATGGTCCCTTACTTATGTCACTTGTAATGAAAGGATTTGTGTAATAATTTAATCAAGCTTAAGTAACACTTATTTCCAAGAGTATCATGCTTCTAAATCCATATGCACAAAAATAAAACTTACACCTGAATTTACATATATTTCACATCTAAGATTGCATGCTTGAAAATACAATCAAAGTAGCAACGAACATACGACTCCATTCGATATACCACGAGAAATAATACTCAAATGCTTTCATGACATGGATATATGAATTGTAATACGTTAAACACATTGTACTCATACATGTGAGGAATACAGATGAATGATACCTACACAATCTTGCGTAACACGGAGAAGCAATCAGATTCATCATACGAAGGGATAGCTACTAGGAACAATTATATATGAAATCTGATGAAAATGACTCAGTTCAGTGGGTGCGCGTTCGCGTAGCGTTCGAGAACATGTTCGAACGGTAAACAGAAGGTTCGCGTTCGTATAGCATTCGAGAACGCGTTCGAACAGAGTCATACCTGATGCATGAAACACTAAAAAATGCATGCTCGTTCGCGTAGCGTTTGAGAACGCGTACGAACGGTAAATAGAAGGTTCACGTTCGTGTGGCGTTCGAGAACGCGTTCAAACAGAACCAGACCTGATGCATGATGAAACTAAGAAAATGCGTGCGCGTTCGCGTAGCGTTTGAGAACTCGTTCGAACGGTAAATAGAAGGTTCACGTTCGTGTGGCATTCAAGAACGCGTTCGAACGGAACCAAACCTGATGCATAATGAAACTAAGAAAATGTGTGCGCGTTCGCGTAGCGTTTGAGAACGCGTTCGAACGGTAAACAGAAGGTTCACGTTCGTGTGGCGTTCGAGAACGCATTCGAACGGAACCAGACCTGATGCATGTAACACATTCATAGACAAACAAATCCACAATGTGGGACCTCACGTATCCGATTGAACTCATCTCGCATCCAATCGAGTATACACCAATCGGCGCGGCAAAGCATCGTGGTAAAGGGTTTTAACCCCTCCAAATAGGGGACCTTTCATCGCACTTACTAAGCCCATGCGCTCAATTGAATCATGCATATAAAGAATTAAAAAACAATAATATCAAACTTATTATGCCCGATTGAACTTATCTTGCATTCAACCGAACACACATCAACTGGCGCGGTAAAACATCGTGGTAAAGGATTTTAACCCCTCCAAATATGGGACCTTTCATCGCACTTACTAAGCCCATGCGCTCGATTGAATCATGCATACAAAGAATTAAAAACAATAATATCAA
>SKCR01010378.1:0-22565 GCA_019454045.1 Zanthoxylum bungeanum | reverse complement strand
TATGTTGATAAATGGATAAGAATGAGATAATTAGCTCAGATTTAATATGTAATAGCATGATTACAGTAAAAGATAAGTTCAGGAACTTAATGAAACGAAAATATAAGCTATGGGTGTTTATGCTGTAGTTAGAGCATTATTACTTACTGAGTCATTATGACTCACACCATTTCTGTTGTAGTTTTGCAGGTCAGTAGCAGAAGTTTGGTGAAGACTTTGAAGACAGTGGATCGCCCCAATTTTCAGTCAACAGAGAGTCCCGTGTCGTGGGTCAAGTTATGGGTCCTCACGGCCATTTATGTTGTATCTGTGTTTGTATTATATATGTATAAATAATGTAATAGCTTAGTTTTATTTTGAGTCTTGGCCAGAGGCCAATTGATTTACTTTTACTCTTTGAGTTCAGGCCTGAGGCCTTGATGTTGAGTTTCCGGCCTGAGGCCGAGAGTGTTATGTTCTTGATGTATATGGATGTTGGCTACATGCCATGTTGCATGATGTTACGAATACATCATGTCGAAATTTCGTTAGATTCAGAGGCTTATGGAGATGGGTTTAATCTATCTCCTGCCGGTAGCATCCTGGCCTAGACGGGATGTTACATCTCACCTCGTAAAGATGTTAATCTTTTGAGGTATACCAACTGACTACATATGAGGTAGTGATACAAGGTATCGACTCCCTATTGTGACAAAGTGTCATAAGTCCAAGATGGATTCCATGTATATCAACTATGTTTGGATACTAGTTGATGTACCGCAAGGCATTGTGCCTATTGGTACTTTATAAGTCTTCAAGGAAGACATACATGGATGACAACGTACCAACGTATAAAGCTAGGCTTTTAGCGGAAAGCTATCATTATCAACATTATGTTGATTTTGATTCGACCTTTTACCTGTTGCCATGGTAAATCCATTTGGATGATGCTTGCTAATGCTGCATGTTTCATAGATGAAATATGTCAGCTAAACGGAAAATCGCTTTCCTGAAAAGGAAACCTTTTGGAGGATGTTTGCAACATCCTGTCGATTTTGTCGAACATCTACTAGCAAACAAGGTTCGATGACATTTCTTGGAAATGATATTCCCAATAATAATCGGCGAAAGCTTGGCTTTCGAGAAAACTCTCCGAGAGCTCGTACATTGAAAAATATACGCGACCTGGTGTCTCATACGCTTTGAGCATATGGATTCACAAACAGGTCAATCGAGATAGTGATAGTCACTGGACTCTGGAGAAGGAGAACTTGACGTGACTAGGATCACTACTGTAAGTTTCCTAACCGATAAAAACGGTTCTATATAGTTTCAATAACGGTACAGTGAGCAAGAAATCTTCCAAGCAAGATACTGTTACCGAATAAACAACAAATGCAGGTTATTGCAGCAGCTGAGGCAGTAATAGAAACCTTCTAGGTCGATAAATAAATCTAATTAGATTAGATGTAATTCTGTTAGCAGCTGAGCTAGGCTTGAGCACAGGATAAAGAATTAATGGTCTCATCAACGATCCAGATAATTCGATATTCGGATCATACATCGTGGCGATGTGATGATCGAATAAATCACATCATATGATAATCATGAAAATCCGCTGACGAAAGCCTTTCTCAGCAATTTGAGCCAACCGTATATAGTTTGGGTGTTAGACACTCGAGTGACTAGCTATAGGCCAAGTGGGAGATTGTTGGACAATTATGACCCATAGCGTCACTATTTGTACAGATCACAGTGTTGTTGTACAAATTAACTATGTGATAAAGGAGATTGCACTCTTATCATTTGTGATTAGATCACCTAGATATATAAATGATGAGAGGTCCCTATGATTAGTGCCTGGATTGAGAATGATATGAGACAATATCAATCCACGAAGGCAGAATCATTAAATATCCCTAGTCAGAGTATTATCGAGATTGGACATCGATGAATACGTAAAAGACTAGTATTACACTTGTGCGCGTTGTGAGGGCACAACGACATAGTTCTCATATGTTTGGGTATGGAATACTTATGCAAGTGTAATTGGAGGTTGTGTTTTACCGATGGTACGGGAAACAGCTTCGCTCTGGATAGACCCCCTCGGAATTCCATTGGTAGTATGACTACGTGTCTATGGAAGTCCGAAATCAGGGTAGGTGTATTTGGTCTTAACCTGTGTACGCCAATTCTGGGTATATCGAGAATCGTAGTGTGTTGGGTGTGATGTCAAAGTGGAAGTGTCACTCCAGTCATATGGAGTTGATGATCGTGCAGGGATACAAAACTGGTTTTCTATAAAGGTTGCAACCGTCGGGATAATATGACTTGGTCATGATTATCCGATTCTAAAGAGATTATTTGCTCGTTATCCGATATATGCTTCGTACGGGGCATACACTGTACCGGCCCCAGGCTTTGCATGTGATCATCTGATATTGGACAGAAATACGCAATACTACGGTATATTACGCTTGATATAGATCCTTATTCTTGTAAGGATATTTCCGGAGAATTGGGTAGGCATGGCGTTTTGCTAGAGGCCAACCTTTTCTTGTAAATCGGTACAAACGTAGTACTTGATACTTACGTGTTCGGATAGTCCGACGACCGATTTGACTGCCAACATATCTGGGGATCTCATGGGTCACTACCCAAAGATTCACCGATGACGTATAACTCGCACTCTATATTAATCTGGGATTAATTCGTAGAGAGAGAAAATTAATCTGGGATTAATTGCAGAGATATTTTATCTGGGATAAAATATCATTTAAAGAGAGAGCGGTTAATTTGGAATTTATCGATGAATTAATATATTTGATATAGTAAACGAAATTTGATTTTGAAGCGGAATTAAAATTAGATTTTAATTCGGGCGAGCGAATTAATTTAGAATTAATTCGTTAGCGACGCGAATAGTAATTATGCTAGGATTACAAATTTGGGGATTTGGTTGCTTTTGGTGTTTTGATGTTTTGAACATGCTAAGTTCATCTTAGAAATGATTTAGAATCATTCAAAATTGATTAGATCAATTTCGGACTAAAATGGACAAAATACCAAAGTAAGGGTAATTTGGTAAACTCACCTAAATATGATTTATTGAATTTTATTTCATAATTTGATTATTGGAATATTAAATAAATATGTTTATTTAATTAATCCGAGAAAAAGTTTTGAAATCGGAAGATACGATCTTCCGCCGCTTTCGCTGCGTTACCGGATTCAGCCCCTAAAACCCCTACAAAATGGTATCAGAGCGAGTCTGATTCTAGGCCTCCATAACTGATTACCTTGTTTTATTCAATGTTTAATCATGTTTTCTTGACTTTATACTTGCATGTTATAATCTAATTTGATTAGATTTAGGGTGTATGACACTTAATGGAATATCCCCGCTTAATAAGGTTTTTTAGTAACTGGTATTGGAATACTTGTTTCTTGGTCCGTCTTGTCAATACGGTTTATAAATATCTTTTCGTTGACTACATCCGAGACCGTGCTTCTGCTGTGAGGATGTGCTGATAGAAATTTATTTATGCCGAATGTATATTAGATACTAGATAAATTCAAGCGAAAGCGGAATCCTGAACGTGCCCTAGCTGTCAGGGTTACGCAAGTAACTTGAGTTATCATTGACAAGTTTAACCTTGGTACGTCTCCTTGTGGGCCTGCCTTCGCAGCGACAACGAGAAACGGCCAGGACCGGAACCTTGGAGTCACTAGTGAGTGATTGATAATTAGTTGTCTACCTGTGAATATACGTCGGCGAGACCGTGCCTCTGCTGTGAGTCGAAATATATTCATGGGGTCCTCTTCCCATTATGGAATTCGATTTAATTATTGAATTCTCGTCTTTCCGTTGGGGATTACGGCATTACGTAAAAATAGTGGGAGGCACTGCTAAGTTTAAAATATTCCATAACTTAGGCAGTGTATGTTATTATGGAAATTACCGCTTGTTTGTTTCCTTATTCTATTGTTTATATAGAATTAAACTTTTATTTACTGCACACATATTATGATATGTTATATGACTAGACTCTTGGTTGCAGTCATTCTAGAATAGGTTCTAGATACTACTAGACTAGGATATTATTAGATTAGTCTAGACCATCGGGAACTGTGTTCTGATTTTCTTGAAAAATAAAGATGGTTAATGACTTAGTTTCTAAGTCACAACAGATAATCTAGATAGATATCCCTTTTAGGATATAATACTTTAGAGACAATAGTTTCTTATGCAGTAGGAATTGACTTGAATTAGTCATGTCTCGAGATTCTTGACTGGCATTAAGAAAGCCCTATTAGGTATTTGTTTATCTAGTAATGGCGTTTCTAAGCTTTAAATACCTTTAGAGGTAATGTGTATGACACAATTTGCTAATCAAATTGTGGGAGGCACTGCTAAGTTTAAAATATTCCATAACTTAGGCAGTGTATGTTATTATGGAAATTACCGCTTGTTTGTTTCCTTATTCTATTGTTTATATAGAATTAAACTTTTATTTACTGCACACATATTATGATATGTTATATGACTAGACTCTTGGTTGCAGTCATTCTAGAATAGGTTCTAGATACTACTAGACTAGGATATTATTAGATTAGTCTAGACCATCGGGAACTGTTGTTCTGATTTTCTTGAAAAATAAAGATGGTTAATGACTTAGTTTCTAAGTCACAACAGATAATCTAGATAGATATCCCTTTTAGGATATAATACTTTAGAGACAATAGTTTCTTATGCAGTAGGAATTGACTTGAATTAGTTCATGTCTCGAGATTCTTGACTGGCATTAAGAAAGCCCTATTAGGTATTTGTTTATCTAGTAATGGCATTTCTAAGCTTTAAATACCTTTAGAGGTAATGTGTATGACACAATTTGCTAATCAGTTATTTACAATTGTTGTGAATAGTTGAATGCAAATAGTAAAGCTAAAGAAAGGAGATGCGTATATTTGTGTATAGAAAATATCGATTTTCACAATACTACAACTATAGGTATTGGATACCAGATCTCCCGTCTAGTTATTTGAAATATTGGTTAACGATTGTTTTGATATTTGATATCGGAACTTGCGACTATTGGATAGTCACTTGTTCTTTATAAACAATTGTTACATATTTTATAATAACTAGTAGTGTCATTGACGTAGAGATAAACATTAAGAAAAATTATTCGGTAAAGTAAATAATTTAGAACGGTGCTTTATGGGTTTAATCACTTAAGCATTGGATTCTTATTCCGTATGGTGAAGGATGGTTTGATACTAGATCACACCACATATCCTTATCCATTTAATGAATATTGTATTCAGGAAAGTGATTAAGATCTCGTTTAACCAATGATTGTCATTGGACCACCAGATTTATTTAACTGATACATTGGATGTATGTAGTTTAATGAATAATAATTGCTTAAGGTAGTTTTCTATACTTCCTAACTTAGTTGATGAATTGTCATAACTTAGTTATGTGTTTCTGAAGGAACACATATTGAAAGTCTTGAAAGTATAAAGTATTTTCAATCCGTTCTGATGAAACGTAGATTGAACATTTTTGACTTGTTCAAATATATTCAATCTAAAGGTTTTAGAGAATTCTATCCTCAAAATTCATAACATGTCTTTGAACTGTTCAAAGATCTTTGATACGATCAAACGTATGAATTTAAAGCAATTAGTTCTAAGGTTATTTAGTGAATATGATTCATATTCAATATTATTCTTCCATGATTCCATCTTGATGGAATTGAGTAGTGGGAACAATCGGATCTTATATGATTTGGTTCGTTTGATATTGAATGTTACCGAATTAGTTTCAATACTCTTGGGGTTATACTCCAGTAACACTAATTCATCTCTTTAATTAATGTTCCATTATTTTCTACAGTTGCATATATGATATGTATAGGTAGAAAATTTGAATCTTGAAAAGTTTGAGATTTCAATCTTTCTTTTATATAATAGTTATATAATGGAAATTACTTACACCTCGGAGGTATAAGTAAAAGTTTATCGTTTATTCTGTTTAATAGAATATTGTATTCTATTTAATAGAATATCTTTCCTACGATTCTAAGTAATAAAATCGTTTTATTACTTGGTGTGTAACATCAGATGTTAACTATTGTAGAAAAGACTTGACTTATTGAAGTCAAATGTGAGAATGATAAATTATAAATGGAACTACGTAATTAATAAGATGAAACAACCCTTATACATCTTCCGTACAAGTCCAATAGGATAACAGAATCATTCAAGAGTATTTGATACTTAATGGTTCCGTTGTTTTCTTATTGAAGAAAAATTATCCTATAACTTGTAATGGAAGGGATATTTGATATCGATTCTGGAATTTCACCATTGAACCTTAGATCTAAGATTGTTCATAGCTTACTACGATCAAGTTTTGAACTTGATTAAGCTTTCATTATGAATTAGTTCATGATATGTGCTAATTGTTTGCGCGGCGAAAGCATTGTGAGCTTATTAAAGGTTTGACCTTTACAGTATGACAGTGAGAAAAGTTATACTCAGCAATCTATTGTAGATTCTGAGAAAACTTATCTCTAGTCACACTAAATGAACAATTAAAGATATATTGGTTAATGTTGATTATAAACTGTATATTTTAGCTAAAGAATGCAAAGTGGCGTTTTTGGATGACTTATTCAGATAAGAGATCAGTTGTGATTTCCTTATTTGAAGAGTTCATTCTGAAATGGCCCTAGAGTTTGTGTTCTGCTGAGATCACAGTTTAGTGTGCTAGCTTATAGAGCCTATTGTAGACTCAGATAAGTCTTCCAAAATTTGTGTATGATTATTTAATTAAATTAGATTTAATTGCGTCGCAACGGAAAGTTCGTTAATTTGGAATTAGCGAACCCGAGCCCGAGATTATTTGCGAGCGCATTCGCATTTCGAATTCGAGTGCGACACGCAAGTTAAATCAAGCGTCAAATCACTAGTCGCAACTAGCGTCACATCATTCGTCAATCAAGTGATGGATGTCTTTCACTTTGAGTGATTGACGCCAGTCACTATTCACTGATTGATGGAAGAAGATGTGACTTGATTTGAGTAGATGGAAAGCATTTAATGGCTTGGTTTTGGAGGGAAAATTTTTGTATATGATTTTTGGAAAATCATTTACCATTTTTTAACTTAACATTCATCTCTCTTTTTTCTCTTTTCTCTCCACATCTCACGCCCAAATGGGCTGAAATTCTTCACAGCATTTTCTGGGAAATGCCGAGCAGTGGAGGGGAAGCAAGTGGGATTTTATGGCAAAATCACAAGTGCTAGCACACTTACGAGACATGCGAAGGTGATAGGGAAGTTCACCCATGAGCCGGGAATCGTTCGACGAAGCTTGGAGCTTGTTCGAGGACCTCCAAATGGCGCAAACCAGTGGCTTGAACTGCTGCAGTGGGCATGAAGACAATGGGAAGATTTTGTGTTTTCATTGCCTCCGCATCGCTCAACCGATCGATGTAAGTATTCCGCAACTTTCTCGATTTGTATTCGCACATATTTCATTCTTGTATTCAATCCAATAGACCTAGAATCCAACAATGTCTGAACGGTATGTTTGCTGTCTTACAGTTACCAAAATTATACCATTCCAAGATCTTATCTATGTACATTGATTGGGATAACCCAATCAACTTCCTTTGTCAAAATACAATTAGCAACAAAAAACCCAAAAATTGGCTCACAAGGCCGAGAGCCTCAAAGGTGGGGAAATTGAGCATTTTGTATTTCCATTGTTCAAAAAACATGAAGATGAAATCCAATCAACCCAATATTTTATTTGCACCATATACACATCCATATACACCATATAAATGAAAAGCCTCTAATTTGGAAATGGTCTTAAACCCTAATTTTTCAATTTCTTCAAATTGGACAAATTAGACCAAATTTGTTAAATCCAATATTTCAATCATGTTTCTTCAATTACAATCAAGCCTCACCATAATAAACAACTATATAATAAATCTAGGTCATTTAAGAGTGGGTCAAAAATTCTAGATTAGCAACAAGGTTCTAAAACCATGAAAAGAATGCTTACTAGTTCATTAGTAATATTCTATCAACTTTATACATGCTCAACCCCTTTATCAAACTTTCATCCACCAAAATTACAAAGAATAAAGAATTAAAAAACTTAAGAACATGACAAGATGTATCCTACAACAAGAGGAACATTTTTCTCTCCAATGGCAAGTTGGAAATACTTACTTAAATCCAAGTTTTTCTTTGATTTTTCTTTTTTTTTTCTCTCAAGCTTCTTTGCTTTCCTTTTAATGGAGTTTTTGATAAAGTGTGAAAGGTTATGAAACCCTAAATGAAAACAAAACAATTTATATTCCCTTTCCTAGCCTTGGCCGAAAATTGTGTATAACAAAAATATCATGATATTTATTTTTGTTTCATTTAATTACAACTTGTCCACTTGGTTAAATTGATCATTACACTTTAATGAATAATTAAAACAAGTCAACAATTGCAACTAAGTCATTAAATAAAATATCATAACTTAAAATATTCATACTTTAATTAATTTAATCATTAACAATTAAATAATTAATTCATTAATTAAATACAAATATATTAAATATATGTATTATATTTACATTAAATATTAAATATTACTCTAGTGCTCTACGAGTATATTTCATTAGTGAGACTCTCTAGATTCAGGCATATCCGTCACGAAATCCAATTTCGTGTCCATAATTTATCCACCCGTAAATTATGACGATCACAGATAAACTCACTGAATCATATAGGTCGAGGTAATGGAAAATGTATAATTCCTCCGTCACAGATATCCGGATAAATCCCATAGATATAGGGATTATCCAGTTGACTATTCTATTAGCAATCTCAAAAAGAAAATTTAGAACTAACTTCTAAAATGTACCACGGGCCCATGGTTTTTATCTGATTGCTAATCGTATAGACTACCTATGCTCTGATACACAAAATTGACGGATCCTATCTCGATAGACACAGGACACCCTAAGGATCTATCCACACCCAACGAACATGCGGGGGTCTGATCTAAATAGATCCGTGACATGACTGCCATCTAAGTGTGGAAGATGTCTCATGCGCCCACAGTGGTATCTCATGTCAAAGAATCACAAGTGCTACTCTACCCGATAAGATTCTTGTTGACGTTAGTGTACCATCCATTAAAAATCTTCGGCCAGTCGTTCAGTGTTTATCCGCTATAAACACCTACACGTCTATACTAGTCTCCAAGACTTATGATTCACTAAGAAACCATTGGAATAATATATTTCAGTATACGACATGTACTGGTCTCAACAGGTTTACTTTACTGACCAAGTAGTGTAAACCTTGAGCAAGAACTATATGAGAATGACAACGTCATGATACTACTTAATGACAGTTGCGACATTTTACAACAGCATCATGATTTGTCATTCCAGGGTCATTACGTTTTTACCATATTAAAGGATACATTATATTATAGAAACCTCATATATTATTCATAATAATAACATTTATAAAATTATTCATAAAGAAATACAACCGGGAATTGGCGCTCCAAGCACCAACCCCTACAGAGCTTTCCCCATGCCTTGAAAAATCATAAAACTCAAGCTTTTGAAATCAATATTTCTAACATTTCATCAATCTTAACACTGATAAGCGCTCACTACGGAAAAATAAACAAGTTGAGCAACTTCCCGCCTCTCTTTCGAAAATGAGACAATAGCATTCAAGATCAACTGCTAAAAGACAACGTTAAACCCATTTACTTTACATCGCATTTCTTGCCATCCGTGGGGCTTCCTCCACTATGAAGCATAAGGAACTTCCTTCATGCGCTCTTTCTATTGGATTTGGATGAGTACCTTAGCTCTACCCTTGAGCCACTGACGTATGCAAATGAAAACTCACTTTTACTATGATACTATGCAATCACATGAATAATAAAAAACAATCTTAGAACTAGCTCAAATTTATAATCATAAAAATATGTACATAAACTAAAAATACTCGTCATATACACATCATCATCATATATCGGTCGTACAACAAAATTAAATCACAGAAAACTACATTCTATGTGAATGTAGATCTGGTAAGATTGAACCTGTAACTAGTGATTGCAGTATAAATCTTATTCCCGGATTATATCATAAAAAGTTACGCATGGCTCACCAAAAGATGGATCCTGCAAAAGAACTGGAGAGTGGGGGTGAGTCCTACGGAGCTTAGTGAATGTAACTACCATAAAAAAAACTTTATCTGTATCATTGGGAAAGTCATCTTAAATTTAAATCACTTTATGAAATATTTTGCTTGAAAATAGATTTTTTTTCATTTAAACATTGAAAAATTTGTTTCTGAAACATCTTCTATTTAAAAATCTATGAAACTGTAGAAACCCTGACGGATGGGGGCATTACATATCGCCGTCCCCCCATACGCCTAACTAGTGGTTATGGAGCGTTACGTATTGTGGTCCCCCAAGCCACTGAACTAGAGCCATGAGTGCCGATTCATGCTACTATCTGACCCTGAAACTGGGGTCTATGGGCATTGCATATCGCCGTCCACTTAGCCCTGAACTAGGATCTAGAGGCATCAATCATCCCTAGTCCTTAACAACATGTGCTTACGTTCTGTGTCCGTCAATTCTATAAGTTATATACTGAGGTGGGTTTATCCCCCTTGCCTCCAAAAATCATAAACTGAAGCTTTTAAATCTCAAAGTTTCTCAAAACTTTCTCATGTTTGAAATAACTAAAAATCAATTTGGCTAATGCCCTAAAGCATTAAAAATAAGTCTCGAGTCAAAAATAATAAATAAATCTCAACTTGGAAATAAAAAAGTCCACTCACAGATTTGAAGTTTGAATAAGTCCACTTCACGTCACAGAGGGAGATCACGACTCTTGTTGAGTATCTATATTTGATTAAATTAATTAGAATATGAGTTATAAAATACAATTTGAAATTAAACGAGGCTTCTTAATTCAGTTAAACTATCATCTCTATATGCCATGCATATATGTCTCTAGATTGGTATGAGTCCTCTAAGGTGTCCTCTAGCCTATGAATAAAATATGAGTGTCTAAATAGGTTTTGTGCAAAAATGAATGGTTGGTGGAAAACATACGCAAGTGTAAGTACCGTACAAGTATTATAAATATATCGATCACATGAGGACTTATTACTTAAGCTATTAATTTATTTAAATTAAATTCTTACAAGTATGTAAATTGATTGTTGGTTTGATCGTGTTTTTACCTAAAATAAACAAGTAAATAAAACTAAGGTAGGTTCAAGATGAATTAATAATATGAAAAATATCCAGGGTTGTGAATCCTACCAATATTATTCTTTAGATGAGTTGATTACCTTACGGTTGTGTAATATATCAGTTTATTAACCTAGAAAATGATGATATGCAAAAGCCTCTACCGATGGTCAGATGCAAACATCGAAAGTAACCCAATTAACTATATTCTTATATTAATTAAGAAACTCCGAATTCATTAAGTTTAAGTTCCAATTATGGCTACACCCGCCCTACATTTATATTTCTATCTTAGAGAGAAATCCCCTAAGTGCGATTGTGTGTTATTGAATTTACGTCTAAACCTAAAATCCATTTTCCAAATTAATTTTAGGTTACCGAATCATTCTTATTAGTGGCCAATTAACAATAAGCATTAAGATCTAGATTCAATAAATAAGCCAAAACATCACAGAAAACTTAAGAAAAGTCAACTTATTAAATCATTGATATTGGTTTTCATCACAACCCTAGATAACAGATTTAGTTATGACACATATCTAGGACTACAAATAAATAAAACATCATAAAACAAGTTGAAAACTAAAAAGTTGAAATAAAATAATAAAATAAAATGCTGCAGTTAAAGGATCCACTTTTAATAATTCAAATCTAGAAATCTCTTATTCTATTATATAATTTGCATGAATTACCAACCGACCATATAGGCGGTATCCAATTAAGTCAAATTTAATTAAATCCATCCGACCATAAAGGCGGTACCCAATTAATCTAGGATTAAAAATATTTTAATCAAGTCCAACCGACCATAAATGTGGTATCTAATTAAGTCAGGTTTTAAGATAATTTATATATTATAAAATAAGGGAGATTAATCTAGATTATCATAATAAAAGTTTCACCTTCACCCCAGTAAAAAGAAGTTACCTACACATGCTGAATAAAAACACACATAATTTTATTGCTGAAATAAAAAAAATACAAGAAATTTGAAAATAAACAAACTTGACACATTCTTCTAAGTTTTACAGAGAAATCTCAGAAGAAAATATGAGGAATTCCTCTGATTTAGGCTTCAATTTATAGACTCAAAATCATTGCACGTCACGACGCGCGCTACAGTAGATGGCGGCTGTCGACGGCTCAATCATTGAGTTTGAGTCGCGATGCAAAGGTCCTACGCGTCATGACTCTCGCTACAATAATGACTCAATGATAAAACAAGTGATGACCCCTGTCGACTGATGAATTATTGGCCTAGTATCATGTTGTGTTGAAGGTTGGGCGTCGAGACGCGGGAAGTAAAATTCCATTTTTGCCTTTTTGATCCCAATTTCGTCGTTTTAGTCCCGAATGGATTTCAGTGAGTCCCGATACTTTATTTATCTACAAAATAAACAAAAACACATCAAAGAGTTCATAAAACTTAAGAAATTATACAAAATATTAAGTAAAACAGGCGGTAAATATTGATATATTTTCCACTTATCCCACCCCCAAACCTAACATTTTACTAGTCCTTGAGCAAAACAACAAAATAAAATGAAATAAACAACTTTAAAATAAATTAACCTAAGTCACTTTCGTAGGAATCTCGGTGCATTTAACTTATGCAACAAGCCTTTGAACCCCTAGTCGTCCATAGTGGATGAGTTATAGTCTTGTGTGGGTTTACATCGACGATACCCACAAACGTCAATCAAATGTACCATCAATCACACAAATCAAAATAAAAAGATAAACAAAATAAACAAGTTAAAAAAATGAAATTCTTATCCAAGTTAATATTTGTTTTTTTTCTTTCTAAGTTACTGAATAACTAAATTTTTCGATACTTTTTATCATTCTCCATACACACAACTAACAAGGTATTAATCAAATTATTGTGCCCACAATATTCATAAGTGTAATTGAAAATAGGGTAATATTTTCCTCCTAAAGTTATATCAGAATTAACACCTTTATTTTTTTTTGCAAAGGAATTTTCACTTATTTATTTATTTATTTACAACATCTTCAATCCTTGTAGCGAGCTTTTAGTCAGTGACTCCCGAACTAGTTGGCTTTAGGGAACTAGGTGTTAAGACACCCATAAAGACTTAATTATCGGATATCAGATGTTTAAAAGTTCTACCGTTTGACGCGAACAATCACTACATAATAAGGCAAGACGTCCGGTTACTAAGTAGAGACTGAATTATTATTAACTCAGGCTCTACTGTTTGACGTGAACAATCACTACTTACTGAGGCAAAATGTCTGGTTACTAAGTAAGAGCAAGGTTAATTATTATCTACACACATTTTTTATTGCTTTTAAGTTCAAATTCTAATAAACTATAACACTGAATATTACAAAATTTTCCCATACAACCCATCTACGTATGTTACCATGTTTGTTGATAATACCTGTCCAATGAGCATATGAAGATCAAATTTATTTACTTTTATGTAGAATTTACAAATTTAAATAATTAACTTGTTACAAAATAGCCTGAGATACATCTCAGGAGCGGAAACTCATTACACAACTATCTCAAAACATAAATTCCACTTAATTAGTCAAAAATTTCAAAAAGATTATATAAAACATTTTTTTGGTTTTTCAATTTTTAAATAAAACACACAAATAAAAGAAGTCAACTATCTTATCCCCCTAAACGTAATTGAGAAATTGTCCCCAATGTCTTAAAAAAATAAGAAAAAACTATAAGATATCACCTGATTAGTGTGGAAATGGCAAGTTTGCTACTAAAAAGAAAATTACAGGCTAAAATCAAAGTCCAGTTTACGCTTTTTGCCATTATCACTATCATACCAGTTCAACTTGGAAAGAATAAGGTAAATTTTTGGTTCATAAGCTAAGATTTGGTCAAGTAATTCATCAGCCCTTCTTCCAATTAAGACGATATCTTTTACTAGATTTTAAATGAACCCAGTCTTTTGGAATCTGTAAGAAATACTAAAAGAAAATCAAAAAAATTATCAATATTAAGTAGTCCAATGGGTTTTTGGTGAATGTTCAAGTTCGCCAACGATGCCACTGTGAAAATTTCTTCAAATGTGCCCAGCCCACCTAGTAAAGAAATAAAAGCGTCAGCTTCCTTAATCATTTCAGAAAGTCTTTCAGACATACCCAACATAATGTGTTCATCTCCGTTTGAATTTCCGACGAGGTTAGTATTTTCCAAAGGTTTTGGAATGATTCCCAAAACATGACTGCTGCCATCTTGTACGGCCTTTGAAACAGATCCCATCAATCCAAAATTGCCATTGCCATATACCAAGATCATGTTTCTTTCTGCCATAACTCTACCCAATTCTATTGCAGCTTCAACAAATTCTGGTTTAGTTCCAAATTTAGATCCACAAAATACACAGATATTAGTGAATCTTTGCTTTGAACTTGTTTCCATTTCTTTTTTTTATCTGGATAGGTCGAAAAGAGAAATAACGAGCTGAATTTGTAGATCCTGAAAAATAGTTAGTAATAATTGCAGTAGTACCTGCCAAATTAAAATTAATAGATGAACAGTAAAATAGATCGTGAAAGTCAAAAAGTTTTAGATCTTATCGCAAAATAAAAGAAATCAAAACAAAAAATAGTAAGTTAAAGAAAATCAAAGCGGTAATTGATAATGTACAGATTGTTGTGATTGTGGCTCACATCTTCCTTTAATTTTACGTCCAATAATGGCTTGAACAACCTCTATGGGTCGGGGAGAAGCTTCCCATACACTTTTCTTATAAATTTTCAAAAGGGTCTTTTAAAGTCAGATTCTCGAGACTCAATTGTTGTCTTTCTTTTTGAAATTGTCTATGTAAATTATGAATCGCATGATGAACATATCCACTAGAATGCATCTCAAGAGTCAATGATATACCATCTAAAGACTTATTACTGATGCAATCCCTGATGAATTTTATTTTATCCTCGTGATTATCAGACACAATTCCTAAGAATGACAATGAGTATTGCATGTACAGTGTGAACATTTATAACAAACACATAATCATTTAGCTATTTTTTTCTTAGCATATGTTATATTCCCTAACCAGACCGAAATGAAATGAAAGAGTCAGATGACTCACCTGCCAAGCGAACTCGTGCTTCGATTATCTAATGAATATCACTAGGAATACCTTTGATCATCAGAAATTTCATTCTTCCAATACGTGATTTGTATACTTTCATTTGAGAGTTTTGAAGGATAGAAGGAAAATGCTTATGAAGTTTTGCGAGAGTATCTTCCATACTGTATGTGATTTTTCCAACAAAAATAAAACAAAAAAAAATTTAAACACACAATATCTCAATATATAGATAAATTATGTGGGTTGCCTCAATGTTAGTGGTAAGTTTAATGTCTTTAGCCAGACATAATTTTTCGAACGTTAGGCTGGATTTTCCACTGTGAGAGTCTCTTTTTATCGATCAAATGATTCTCTCTAATAGTGTTTGACACGTTGACTGTTGATGTTGAATGTGTTATTGGAGCTAAGGTAATATATCTCAACTACTTCATATGGTAGCACTTAGGTGATCACCAATGGACCAGACCATCTTGATTTCAACTTACTAGGAAAACATTTCAACCTTGTGTTTGAGTTGTATAACAAAACCTGCTGCCCTGATTCCAGTTGTCTGCGCACTATTTTCTAATCATGCCACTTCTTGGTCTTTTCTTTGTACAGTTTGGCATTCTCATAATTATGGAGGCAAAATTCCTCTAATTCATTCGGTTGTAAGAGCCATTTCTCCCCCGCTGCTTGCAGATCAATATTTAGCTTTTTCAGTGCCCAATACATTTTATGTTCGAGCTCTACAGGCAAATGGCATGCTTTTTCAAACATTAATCGATATGGGGACATTCCAATAGGTGTCTTTAAAGCTGACCGGTAGGCCCATAATGCATCATCCAGTTTTCTAGACCAGTCCTTCCTCGTAGAACAAATAATTGTTTACAAGATTCTTTTGATTTCTCTGGTGGAAACTTCAACCTGACCACTTGACTGAGGATGGTAAGTAGTGGCAACTTTTGGGAAGCGGGATGGAAGAAGTTCTCACAAATCTTCACAAGAAATTATATTTTCTCCCTCAAATTGTTGGGAAGCGGCAGCGAGTGCGCAACGGAAAATAAAAATTATTATGTCGCTTTCCCTTTGCTCATGACCCATTTGTTTCGATTATTGTACAAGCCTAGACATGTTACTATATATTCTAAGCATAAAACTTATAAAACATGCAAATAATATAAACCTAAACATGCTAACTATCATAAGAACTCTAATTAAAATAAGAAAGAAAAAGACTTACTTGAACCGTAGACTCCTCCCGTCCTCCATCCAATCTACAAGCTTTTCTCGAACTCAGTGTAGGACACAGGAGCTGGGCGATGCGAATGCTGTCTAGCCCGCGGGGGACTAAACCGGAGAATAATGGAGTCGCCACCCGGTATGAACCGGGAAAATGAGATTTAAGGCCGCACTCACCCCTCGCAAGAGAAGACCTCAAACCTTTGGGTTTAGAATGGTCTCTTACTTTATGTCATCTTGTGATTTGTGCAATATTAATCAAAACTACTTAACATACATGTACAATGATAACTCAACCTAATTCACATTCATAAAAATAAATCTTACATTTAAATTCACATGCTTCGAAGTAAGTCTTTGTTAACATAAAACACTTAAAATACATATACAAAAATAAACATGTTGGCCAGTAACTTGGCCACTGCTAATGTAGGACCTCACATACCCGATTAGATGTATCTGACGTCAACCGAATACGCCGCGTCCGTAACAGTAAAGTAACAGAGGGTGCCCTCAGGTCTTACCTTTTAGTCGCTGTCCGGGAGTGTGTTCCGCGGTGCCGGAAGGGTTATCATTCCACTGTTTTCAATGTCCGCTGTTTCTGCTGTTTTGTCTGGGTTTGCCGTTTTCACTGTTTTTGTTCGTTTTCAACGGATTCGATGTTTCCACTGTTTTGACTAGCCGTTTTCACTGTTTCGCTCGTTACTTTTTTGTATTTTCTTTTTATTTTTACTCGCTATTTTCTCTGTTTTAACTCAAATTCTTATTCTCTCTCTTGGGTTATCTTGGATCATTTTGGGCCAATTTGCGTGTGCATGGTTAAGGTTTCAGGGGTTGTTTGGGCAGTGTTTTGTGACAATTTTTGGAGGATTTTGGGGCTGTTTCTTATGCATGCAAGTGGTCGGTTTTAGAGTTAGTAGTCTAGTTCTCGGCAGTGAATGGAAGGTGCTGAGTGTTTCCGTGGCTGGGGTGGTTGGTCTCGGCATTGGCTAGGGTTTCATGCAAGGAGGTGCTGGTGTGAGGGTGTGCTCGGCATGTCAGTGGGTGAATGGCTCACGGCTAGGGTTTAGGGCATGATAGTGGATGAGGTGTGGCCTCGGCAGTTGGCAGTGTGGTGGAGTGTGCAGTGAGGGTTCGACCAGGGTAATTTTGATGGCTAGTGGCATGAAGCAAATGTCAGTTTGGTGATGGTTTGTGTTCGGTCAGTGGATGCGTGAAGATAGTAGTTCCCTAATGCCTCCAGATGCCGTGAAAATGATGATAGGAGATGATGAGAGTGGTGTACAGTGGGTGTTAATGGCATGAGGTATTGAAATGGCTTGTTCTGCAGTTGATGATTATGTCTTGGTGAGTTGATGAAGATGAAGGTGATGGTGCCGAGAGGTTCACGTGATTATGGCCAGTGAATATGCATGGGCTTCAGGGTAAAGGTCAGTGGCGTTGGTGATCAAGATGAAGGTTGCCGAGAAGGGGTGCAGTTCGTGAGGATGCCCAGTGATGAAAGGGTTCCACTTGCATGAATGATTGATCAATGATTAATGGCGAGCTGGGTGCATGATTGAAGGAGAAAAATGAGGCGTTTTAGGCTAAAAACCAAAAAATATTCGGTGGAATTGATTAGGGTTTGACAATTATGGAGGAAGGGTTGTTTTTTTGTTGTTTAAAATAAACAAGAAGCATGTGGGTACTTGTTGGCTTTTGTTTGTAAGGTGCAAGTGGGGGTATGGTTTGGTTTATTGAATGAAATAAAAAGAAAGGTGGGGGTACTTGTTCACGTGAAGGGCATGGAAATTGGTGGGAAGTTTGGTTTGAATAAATAAAGAAAGGTGGGTCTTGGCTTTTGGCATGTGATGGTTCGGATATAGTGGGGAGGGGAAATTAATTGAATTTTAATTGTTATTTATGTGTGTGTATGGAATGTGCGAAGGGTGTATTTTAATTTGTGATTTAGTTCTTCGTTATTTATGTTAAAATTATCATTTAATTGGTTGGTAATTTTTAATGATTAATTTAGTTCAAATTAATTTAATTGGTTGGTGAATTTTAATTTACATGGAAGTTAAAGGGTCACAAGCGAGGGAAATTAGAGAGAGAGAAAAGGTGCGAGAAAGAACGAGGAAAATGTTCCGAGCGAAGGATAATTTTGAAATGGAAAAAGGCGACGACGAACCCGAAGCAAAACGAGCGAATAAAATCCATCAAAAAGTCAATTCTTGACTTAGTCCTTCCGGTGTCCGCTTCCCGCGACTCCCACGACTTAAAAGAGACTGCCTCCGTACGAGACGCCATCATTGGGCTGGTATGCAAAAATGCAATGCCTACAGTCGCCCCCACTTTGATGGGATTTGTTCAGTGTGTGCCAGTGACAATCCTATCAAAGTTCGTGCAATGCATTTTTACTTACCTGGCTCGACAGCTGCCGCATGGTCCGCCTGTTGTGCTGAACTGATGTGATGCTGAGGTACTTCGACTTCTGGTCCATTCCCGAACCAATGTTTGACAAAAGTGGGCCTCGACCCTGGGATTCATTCCCACAACTACTGATGAAGTGGGCCTCGGCCTTGGGATTCATTCCCGAAACTGCTGATGAAGTGGGCCTCGGCCCTCGGATTCATTCCTGAAACTGCTGATGAAGTGGGCCTCGGCCCTCAGATTCATTCCCTAAAACTCTGATGAAGTGGGCCTCGGCCCGGGGACGCATCCGCAAAGTGGAATTTGATGATGCAGTGGGTCTACGACCCTAGGACGCATCCCAATATCTGCAACCGATAACGGGGGCCTCGACCCTGGGACGCATCCCAATACTGTTGACAAAATGGGCCTCGGCCCGGGGACGCATCCCCAAAATAGAATATATGATGCAGTGGGTCTACGACCCTAGGACGTATCCCAATAACTGCAACCGACAACGGGGGCCTCGACTCTGGGACGCATCCCAATACCGCTGACAAAATGGGCCTCGGCCCGGGGACGCATCCCCAAACTGGAATATATGATGCAGTGGGTCTACGACCCAGGGACGCATCCCAATAACTGCAACTGAAAACGGGGGCCTCGACCCTGGGACGCATCCCAATACCATTGACGAAATGGGCCTCGGCCCGGGGACGCATCCCCAAAATAGAATATGATGATGCAGTGGGTCTACGACCCTGGGACGCATCCCAATAACTGCAACTGAAAACGGGGGCCTCGACCCTGGGACGCATCCCAATACCGTTGACGAAATGGGCCTCGGCCCGGGGACGCATCCCTAAAATAGAATATGATGATTATGATGATGTGATGTGATGAAGTCCATTCTCGAACTGTCACCGTGCTATGGTGTGGCGAAGTCCATTCCCGAACTGTCACCGTGCTGTGGTCCATTCCCGAACCAATCTCCATTCGCGGAGTGCTGATATGATGTGGTGTGATGAAGTCCATTCCCGAACTGTCATCATGCTGTGGCGAAGTCCATTCCTGAACTGTCACCGTGTTGTGGTCCATTCCCGAACCAATCTCCATTCCCGGAGTGTAACTGTGATATGATATGATGTGATGAAGTCCATTCCCGAACTGTCATCGTGCTGTGGCAAAGTCCATTCCCGAACTGTCACCGCTGTGGTCCATTCCCGAACCAATCTCCATTCCCGGAGTGCTGATATGATGTGATATGATGAAGTCCATTCCCGAACTATCATCATGTTGTGGCGAAGTCCATTCCCGAACTGTCACCGTGTTGTGGTCCATTCCTGAACCGATCTCCATTCTCGGAGTGCTGATATGATGATGATATGATGAAGTCCATTCCCGAACTGTCATCGTGCTGTGGCGAAGTCCATTCCTGAAATGTCACCGCTGTGGTCCATTCCCGAACCAATCTTCATTCCTGGAGTGCTGATATGATGTGATATGATGAAGTCCATTCCCGAACTGTCATCGTGCTATGGCGAAGTCCATTCCCGAACTGTCACCGTGCTGTGGTCCATTCCCGAACCAATCTCCATTCTCGGAGTGCCATTCACGGCGTGCCATTCTTGGCGGAAACTGAAACTGATTTAATATGGGGCTTCGCCCCCAAAATGCCATTCCCGGTAAAAACTGAAACCGATGTAGAATGGGGCCTCGCACTCTGAATGTCATTCCTGGCAGAGACTAATCTGAAATGGGGCTTCGCCCCCAGAATGCCATTCCGGGCAGAAACTGATCTGACTGATGATGGCCCTGCCATCTGAACGCCATATCCGGCTGAAACTGAAACTGATGTGGGCCCCGCCCTCTGAATGCCATATCCGGCTGATACTGAAACTGACTGATGTGGGACCCGCCCTAGAGTGCCATACCCGGCTGATACTGATCCTGAACTGATGTGGGCCCCGCCCTCTGAGTGCCATACCCGGCAGATACTGAACTGATGTGGGCCGCAACCCCCAGAGTGCCATACCCGGAAGATACTGAACTGATGTGGGCCCCGCCCTCTGAACGGTATACCCGGCAGATACTGATCATGAACTGGTGTGGGCCTCGACCCAGAGTGCTGTATCCGGCAGATACTGATCATGAACTAATGTGGGCCCCGCCCCATGAGTACTATACCCGGCTGATACTGATCCGAACTGGTGTGGGCCTCGACCCCAGGCTGCTATACCTAGCTGATACTGATCTTGAACTGATGTGCGCCCCGCCCTCTGAGTGCTATACCCGGCAGATACTGAACTGATGTGGGCCGCAACCCCCAGGTTGAGATAGCCCTCGCCTTCAAACTGATACTCATGTGGGGCTTCGCCCCAAGCTGATATGATATTCTACCTCACACATTACACCACCTCTCACGAGATAATCTTTGATAGATAGACATATTTTTGTCCTCAACGAATGCTTTCGCGTCGAAACCGAAGAACCTTCAAAGTACTCGACATACTCAAGTCCAATCATCTGAATGGGTGATCTGAGTTAGACTCCTCGTGTGTGTGTGTGCCAGGGCTCTTTCGCAGCTTAGTCCTTAAGTAAGCCAACTTGGTGATTTCGTTTCAGAGAATCGAACCAGTGGGTCTAACCAACCTGGATGTCTTAATCACATTCTGTGATTACTTCAGCATACTCAACATGATATGGTTTTCATCGTTTTTCTTTTGTCTCGTTCTTTTCATTTTCTTTTCTCTTTTTTTTTCTTCTCTCTTTTTTTCTTTATTTTTTTTTCTCTTTTTCTTTTCTGACACACCTACCCTTTAAGGTAGCATTTCTCCTCATGGTGGTCCTAATTCTCGCCCATGGGTAGCTTCACGCTTATCGGTTATAAGTGGTCTATTTTTTTTTTTCTTCAGAGACTTTTTTTTTCCAACCATATCATATATCATAGCATCAGCAAACCAGAGTGGACTTCCAGGTAAACGGTCATTCACTCATTCATCATCTCTTCAACTAGTCACCTAACCACTCAGGCTTCTACTGCTAGGATCCCATAATCAAGTGCTCACGAGTCTAGCTGAGATCAATCCATTCAGAATACCGGACGAGAGCACGTCTCGCACTTATCGTTTCTAGGGTTTCTCCCTACAGTAAACAATGTCATCACCAGACATTTGTCTAATCACCAAAGACTTCTCTCAATCATTTTTTTTCTTTTCATTCTTTTTCATTTTTTTTCATTCATTTTTTTTTCAATAATTTTTTTTTTCAACCATTTTTTTTTTGTTTTCATCAATTAAAATAAACATAAACTTTCAAATAGGCCTTGGAATACCTGGTCAGCAGGGAACATCACCGATTCAGATCAATGTCTAATTTGCGCTTCTTGCCACGATCACTATTAGTCCAGTCCAATCTGGAGAGGATGAGGTCGAGCTTCGGCTCAAAATCCAGGATCTGGTCAATCAACTCTTCGGCATTCGTCGCCGTCAAGAAAATTGTGGTTTCTATTACCAAGCCCCAAGATCAACAAGAACAAGCAAAATATATAAATACATGAATGA
>SKCR01010377.1:0-22584 GCA_019454045.1 Zanthoxylum bungeanum | reverse complement strand
TGATGGATGTATCTAGTCCACTTTGAGGGATGATACATTGTCCCTATCCGAGCAAAGAGAGAGAATGATGGCATAGATAATGAATTTTAAGAAAGGTGATGTGTGGGTTGGGAAAGATAACCAAATGTGTTTGAAATGAAATTGCTTTTCATTTCATGTGTATTTGATACACTTTAATAACACAAAAAACGTACACACACAACTCTTCACTTTCCCTCCTCTCTCTCCTCTTCTTCTTCTCCCCTCTCTCACGACATTTTCTGGTTTTGGCAAAGGCAGTGAACTGCCGAACAAGATAAAAGAAAATGGAGGGAAGCAAGTGTGTTTTGTGGCAAAACAAGAGTGCTAGCACACTCCGGGTTCAATGCGAAGGTGATAAGGGAAGTATAACCCATGAGCAAGGAACTTTTTGATGAAGCTTGGAGCTCGTTTTTCTTGATCAAAATGGCACAAAACAGAAGCCAAATCTGCCAGCAGTGGCGCACATGACAGTGAACTGCCGTGAGCAGTGGCAGTGGGCAGTGAGTTCGTTTTTGTTGCCAAATCGCATCTCCACCGCTCGATGTAAGTATTCCGCACTTAAATCGTTGTATTCGCTTATGATTCATGCTTGAGTTTTGATCTTGGGACCTCTAGAAACTCTAACATGTTGGCCAAAGTCAAGCCTTGTCCGTCGAAGATGTGTTTTAATCACGAGGCTTTGTTCCATATCGGTGTCGTGTCCAAGTTGTGGTTTGTTGGCCAAAGTCAAGACCACTTCTTGTCCATTGACATTGATTACGAAGCTTCCATGTCAATGGGTCCGCGCTTGACTGGGATCACTAGGTTTGTTGTGCCAAAGCCAAGGCCTAGTTGATTCAGAGGAAAAAAGGTTAGGGTATATATTCGATATATAGGCATATATAAGATATATGTTTGGGACTTGGATGTCCACCTACTGGATCTAGGAGTTGGATGTGATCCAATTGATCTTCGAGATCTACCTAGTTAATTATCATACAATTTGTTGGCCAAAGTCAAGATTGTGTGATATTTAACGGGATCCTAGCCCACTAGGAAACACGGTTCCCGAGTACTCGACAGAGGGTTAGAGGCTCGACGAAAAATAGTGGAGGCAAGTATTGAATTTGCAACATTCGTTCGAATACTCGCTAAACCGCTCATCTATTTTACTCGTCATATTAATCAAAAAGTATTAGTTGGACTAATATTTTATGTTGTTTTAAAAATATATATAGTTGGACTATATACAAACTCATTCAATATATAGTTGATTTTATAATTGGATTATAGTAATCAATATAATTGAATTTAAAATGATAGTTGATTTTATAATTGGATTATAGTAATCAATATTAAAATTATAGTTGATTAATAATTGGATTATTGTAATCATTATAATAAATAGTACCTTATTAAATTGATTAAATAGTTGGACTATTAAAATCAAGAAAGAATTGAAAGGTTGAATATTTAAAATATATAATCCTTGGATTAAATGTTTTAAATAATTTAATTTTCAATTGGGAATTAATAATAGGTTACTTTATTGGATAAAATAACTAATTATATCTAAGCCCAAAATTAAGCAAATAAGTAGAGCATAAATCTTTGGAAGATTTATGTGATGATGACTTTAGTGCTTAATTTAATATACTTGACAATAAGTCTATTTTAAAGTATTAAGTTGCAATTAATAATTCCTGGAGAATTAATTGACTATTCTAGTGGAGAAAAGTCAAAGTTTGCAATTGGGCAAGTTGCACAAGGTGCACATCATTTCGATATTCTAAAACCCAAGGCTTGGCCAAAGGTTTGTGAAATATTGAAAAGATAATTAACATATCCCAAAGTGACTACCATTTGGATATGGCAGACACGAAGGAATTAAAGAATGGGCGAGGCTCTGACTTTAAAATATTTGTCAAAGTTATGTTTACTACTAGTATTTAAATTGGATTTTAAATACTTAGTGTGGTACATAAAATATATGTATTGATGTTCAGAATCCGCTATGAGCTGGATACTGACTTCAAGACGAGATTTCTCTGCGAATCGAAAACGGGACGAAAGTCGCTGTTTCGACCGTAGATACCTAAGTTTAGGAACTACCCTTGGGGTATGTACTTAAATTTGGAAATGTTATGATGTAACTAGTTTGACTAGAGACATTATCTCTATATCATTGTTTAATCCGTTGCGGATAGAACCTTTATATTATAGAACACTAAGTGTTTTATTATATAAAAATGATACTGAGATAAATACATTAGATGTAAATAACAGAATTTATATTTTGAATATAATAAAATCTCAAACATATAAAGATGAAAAATAAATAGCTCAAATTGATTTGATCAATAGAGACTTATTTGTGGCATTGTTGTCTAGGACACAATTAAACGAGACTCGTATATCCACACTTTTGAAGAGTGGGTACTAGGACTGATTGACTATTCAAATAAGGTCTGCGAATCTAGTTTATTAGGTAAAGTACCTAAAATACTATTTACTTGGTAATAGTAAAAGGGCCACCGATCTGTTAGCCCTATTCATGGTGAAGTAAGTGGGCCCATATCTAGCTAGGCTAGATGTGAACATGAATATTTCGTGACCTTAACGGATGTGGCATCACGTTATGGTTATGTGTTTCTTTTGAAGAACACAAATCGGAAACTTTAAAGTTTCGACACGAAGTAAATAAACAGATCGGCTATAGTATTATTCCGCCACGGTAAGACCGTAATGGAAAATACTTAAGCAGTAAGTTTCATACGTACATGAAAGAGTACGGTATTATTTCAAATGAGGACTCCTCCCGAGACACGTCAGTAAGACGGTGTGTCCGAACTAAAAACCAAATTTTGTTGGACATGATAAGGTTTATCACGAGTCGCTCTGAGCTACTGTTTCCTTCAATAGGATATGTATTAACAGTGCAAAACTTATTTAGAATAAGGTTCCATATAAATCTGTTTGACATATTTCATATAGGATATGGACAGGGAAGAAACGAGGTTTCTCATTCCTGATAATTTGGGTATGCCAGGCATAACGTTTGGATGATACCAAACTAAGGACCCAAATTGGATAAGTGCCAATATAGGTTATCCTAAGGGAAACCATAAGTATAGTACTTATAAATCTCACATGAGAACAATGTGATTGTTGCTCACCATGCATTTTTCCTGAGAGGAATACCGATATGCAGTGGTCAGTGGGAGGATAGTGATACTCGATGAAAATCGGAGTAATACTGTTCAAGGCACGAAGTCCTTAATGGAACACAAACAGTTCATCAATGATGAATCTGTACCATTAATCTTCGAATACACAAGAACTGGGTAGATCGGATAGAGTCAGAAAACAACCTAGGGTATGGGTTTCTGATCTAACCTCATAAAGATGTCAATCTTATGAGGGTATACCATCCGACTACGTTTTGAGGAAGTGATACGAGGTATCGACTTCCTATTTTGGCAAAGTTCCATAAGTCCAAAATGGATTCCATGTATAACAACTATTTTGGATACTAGTTGTTGTACCACAAGGCATTGTGCCTATTGGTACATTAACGTCTTCAAGGAAGACATACATGGAAGGCAACATACCAACGTACAAAGCTGGGCTTTTGACGGAAAGGTATCGTTATCAACATTGTGTTAATAACGATTCAACCTTTTACCTGTTGCCATGGTAAATCCATTTTGAAGATGCTTGAAGATAACTGTATATTTCATTTATGAAATGTGTCAGTTGTAGATCAAAATCGCTTTCCTGAAAAGGAAACCTTTTGGAGGATGTTTACAACATCCTGACGATTTAGTATAACCGACAAACAAGGTTGCGGGTTATTCGATCCATGTTTGGATTAATGCAAGCATAAGGTTCTTGGAACTGTCGTTTTGAAATAATCATAATGGTTTATGATTTGAATTAAAACGAAATAATTCTTGTGTATATAAGGAGGTTAGTGGGAGAGCGCACTGACAGAGAAATTCCCAATAAAGCAATTGGTGAAAGCTTGGCTTTCATAGATATTCTTTCATAGAAATTCTCCGTAGAATTCTGGGAGTAACAACCTTTATTCAAGGAATAAAGATCTACTGAGATAGATTTGGAGTTGTTAACACTCTCTGGGAAATTGTACATTAAAATGTACTTGTATTGGTGTCTCATACGCTTCGAGCATATGGAGTCACGATCAGGTCAATCCAAGTGATAGTCACTGGATTGAAGTTAAGAACATCTGTTAGTATCTCAGAGAACTAAAGATGCTATCTTAAACTATGGAGAAGGAGAACTTGTAGTGACTGGGATCACTGTTGCAAGTTTCCAAACGATTAAATAATACGGTACTATTAAGTTTGAACACTGGGACAGTGAGCTGGAAATATTCTGAGCAAGATAATTGTTGCCGAATAAACAACAAATGCGGATTATTGCTGCAGCTGAGGCAGCAATAGAAGCCATTTGGGTCGAAAATAAATCTAATTAGATTAGATATAGTTCTGTTAGCGGCTGAGCTAGGCGTCAGCACATGCTAAGGAATTATAGGTCTCATCGACGATCCAGATATATACTTCTATATCATCTGATTCGTTCGGATCACACATCGTGGCGATGTGATGATCGTGTAAATCGCGTCAGACGATAATCAAGCAAATCCGCTGACGAAAACCTTTTCTCAGCAATTTGAGCGAACCGTACATAGTTCGGGTGTGGGACACTTGAGTGACTGGCTATGTGCCAAGTGGGAGATTGTTGGAAAAAATGACCCATAGCGTCACTATTTGCACAGATCATTGTGTTGTTGTAGCAAATTAACTATGTGACAATGAAATTGCACTCTCATCATTTGTGATTAGATCACCACAGATATATAAATTAAGAGAGGTCCCTATGATTAGTTCCTGGATTGAGAATGATATGAGACAGTATCAGTCCCCGAAGGATTAATCATTAAATATCCCTAGCCGGAGTATTATCGAGACTAGACATCGATAATGCGGAATAGGCTAGTATTGCACTTGTGAGCGTTGTGAGGGCACAACGGCATAGTTCTCATATATATAAGTATCGGATACTTATGCAAGTGTGATAGGAGGTCGGGTTTCACCGATGGTACGGGAAACAGCTTCGCTCTGGATAGACCCCTCGGAATCCCATTGGTATTATGACTATGTGTCTATGGGAGGCCGAAATCAAGGTAGGTGTGTATAGTCTTAACCTGAGACTTACATCGCTAAGACTTACGATAATCGATAGACTTTGGCCTTGGTGGTACAGGGCTTTAACCGGTTCTGCGTACACCACTTCTGGGTTTATCAGAGAGTCGTAGTGTATTGGGTGTGATGTCGAGACGGAAGTATCACTTCAGTCATAGTGGATGATGTCACGCAGGATACGGTACTAGTGCTCTTGAGTGATGCGCATCCAATCGGGATATTGTGACCAGGTCATAAATATCCGATTATAGAGACTATGTTACCAGACATCCGATATGTGTTTCGGACGGGGCAGACACTTATCCAGCCCCAGCCCTAGCACGTGACTATCCGATACTGGGCCGATATACACAATACAATGGTATACTACGCTTGATACAGATCTGAATATTCTTAGATGAATATGACCGGAGAATTTGGTAGACATCGTGCTTTGCTAGGAGCCGACCTTGTCTTGTAAATCGGTAGAACGTAGTACTTGGTACGTACGTGATTCAGATACACCGACGACTGTATTTACTGCCAACATATCCGGGGATCTCATGGGTCGCTTCCCGATAATCCACCGATGACGCACAACTCGCACTCTTGAATAATCTGGGATTATATAGAAGAGAGAGAAAATTAATCTAGGATTAATTACGGAGATATTTTATCTAGGATAAAATATCGTCTAAAGAGAGATAACGATTAATTTGGAATTAATCGATAAATTAATATATTCGATATATTAAACGAAATTAGATTTCGACGCGGAATTAAAATTAGATTTTAATTCGGGCGAACGAATTAATTTAGAATTAATTCGTTAGCGACGTGAATAGTGAATTCACTAGGCGTAATCATTTAATTACGACGCGACAGAAAAATCGTTAATTTGGAATTAACGAACTCGAGCCCGAGTGTGATTGCGAGCGCATTCATATTTCGAATTCGAGTGCGGCGACGCAAGTCACATCAAGGGTCAAATCATTAGTCGCATCAAGCGTCAAATCACTTGTCACTTTGAGTGATGTGAAATGACAACATGTCACTTTATTAAAGTAGATGTGACTTGATGGACTTGTGATGGACTTTTGACTTTGGAGTGTGGAACACTCAAGGTCATTACAATTGATTTAATTTGTTTTTTGAAAGCAAATTAAATGGTAAAAAACATTTATTATTTTTGGAAAATATATAAACAAATGTTATACCAATTTTGTAATAACTTAACAACAATTCTCTCTCTCACTCTCTCATCTCTCTCACGCCAAAACAGTGGCTTTGCTCACTGGTTTTGAACTTCATTTGGGCGTGAATATTAGGGAAGCATGAGTGGGTTTTCATGGTGAAAATTCAAGTGCTAGCACACTTACGAGTCTTGCGAAGGTGGTAGGGAGGTTCGACCATGAGCCGGGATCCGTCGGACGAAGCTTGGAGCTCCGTTTCGCAGCTCAAAATTCTGAAATGGAGGGCAGTGAACTGCATGCAGTGGGCGTCCTTGGCAGTGAGCAAAGTGGCTTCATTCGTCTTCAAATCGTCTCAACCGATCGATGTGAGTATTCCGCTACCTCCGTTGATGTGTTCACACATTGTTTTCATGTCTTGTTTGATCTTGGGACCTAGATAATTACCAACAGAGGCCTATGTCATCATCAGTATCAGTTTTGGGGATGAGTCCCAGGGTTGAGGCCCGCAACATCATCAATATCAGTTTTGGGGATGAGTCACAGGGTCGAGACCCACATCAGCATGAGCATCAGTTTAGGGATGAGTCCCAGGGTCGAGGCCCGCAGTAGCATCAGTATCAATTTTAGGGATGAGTCCCAGGGTCTAGACCCACATCAGATCAATAGCAGTTTGGAGATGCGTCCTAGGGTTGTAACCCACTTCATCAATATCAGCAGTTTTGGGGATGAGTCCCAGGGTTGTACCCATTTCTTCAGCATCAACAGTTTTGGGGATGCGTCCCAGGGTCGAGGCCCACATTATATCATTAGTTTTGGGGATGAGTCCCTGGGTTGTAACCCACTTCATCAGTATCAGTAGTTTTGGGGATGCGTCCCAAGGTTGAGGCCCATATTTTATCAGCAGTTTGAGGATGCGTTCCAGGGTTGAGGCCCACTTCATCATATCAGCAGTTTCAGGGATGCGTCCGAGGGTCGTGACAAATTTTGGCAACGTTATCGGGATACGTCCCAGGGCCGTGAGCCCCCGTTGTCGGTTGCAGTTATCGGGATGCGTCTCAGGGCCAATGGCCCCCTACACTTTTAGTTTTGGGGATGTATCCCAGGGTCGAGGCCCATTTTAGCAACATTATCGTGATGCGTCCCAGGGCCGTGAGCCCCCGTTGTCGGTTAATGTTATCGGGATGTGTCCCAGGGCCGTTGGCCCCCTGCACCTTTAGTTTTTGGGATGCGTCCCAGGGTCGAGGCCCATTTTTTCAGAGGTATTGGGATGCGTCCTAGGGTTGAGGCCCCCGTTGTCGGTTGCAGTTATTGGGATGCGTCCCAGGGTTGAGGCCCGCAACAGTATCAGTATCAGTTTTGTGGATGAGTCCCAGGGTCGAGACCCATATCAGTATGAGCATCAGTTTAGGGATGAGTCCTAGGGTCGAGGCCCGCAGCAGCATCAGTATCAATTTTAGGGATGAGTCCTAGGGTCTAGACCCACATCAGATCAATAGCAGTTTGGAGATGCGTCCTAGGGTTGTAACCCACTTCATCAATATCAGCAGTTTTGGGGATGAGTCCCAGGGTTGTACCCATTTCTTCAGCATCAACAGTTTTGGGGATGCGTCCCAGGGTCGAGGCCCACATTATATCAGTAGTTTTGGGGATGAGTCCCTGGGTTGTAACCCACTTCATCAGTATCAGCAGTTTTGGGGATGCGTCCCAAGGTTGAGGCCCATATTTTATCATCAGTTTGAGGATACGTTCCAGGGTTGAGGCCCACTTCATCATATCAGCAGTTTCAGGGATGCGTCCGAGGGTCGTGACAAATTTTGGCAACGTTATCGGGATACGTCCCAGGGCCGTGAGCCCCCGTTGTCTGTTGCAGTTATCGGGATGCGTCTCAGGGCCAATGGCACCCTACACCTTTAGTTTTGGGGATGCATCCCAGGGTCGAGGCCCATTTTAGCAACATTATCGTGATGCGTCCCAGGGCCGTGAGCCCCCGTTGTCGGTTAATGTTATCAGGATGTGTCCCAGGGCCGTTGGCCCCCTGCACCTTTAGTTTTTGGGATGCGTCCCAGGGTCGAGGCCCATTTTTTCAGAGGTATTGGGATGCGTCCTAGGGTTGAGGCCCCCGTTGTCGGTTGCAGTTATTGGGATGCGTCCCAGGGTTGAGGCCCGCAACAGTATCAGTATCAGTTTTGTGGATGAGTACTAGGGTCGAGACCCATATCAGTATGAGCATCAGTTTAGGGATGAGTCCTAGGGTCGAGGCCCGCAGCAGCATCAGTATCAATTTTAGGGATGAGTCCCAGGGTCGAGACCCACATCAGCATCAGTAGCAGTTTGGAGATGCGTCCCAGGGTTGTAACCCACTTCATCAATATCAGCAGTTTTGGGGATGCGTCCCAGGGTCGAGGCCCATATTATATCAGTAGTTTTGGGGATGAGTCCCTGGGTTGTAACCCACTTCAGCAGTATCAGCAGTTTTGGGGATACGTCCCAGGGTTGAGGCCCATATTTTATCAGCAGTTTGGGGATGCGTCCCAGGGTTGAGACCCACTTTATCATATCTGCAGTTTCAGGGATGCGTCCGAGGGTCGTGACCTATTTTGGCAACGTTATCGGGATGCGTCCCAGGGCCGTGAGCCCCCGTTGTCTGTTGCAGTTATCGGGATGCGTCCCAGGCCCAATGGCCCCCTGCACCTTTAGTTTTGGGGATGCATCCCAGGGTCGAGGCCCATTTTGGCAACGTTATCGGGATGCGTCCCAGGGCCATGAGCCCCCGTTGTCGGTTACAGTTATCGGGATGTGTCCCATGGCCGTTGTCCCCCAGCAGCTTTAGTTTTTGTGATGCGTCCCAATGTCGAGGCCCATTTTTCAGCGGTATTGGGATGCGTCCCAGGGTTGAGGCCCCCGTTGTCGGTTGCAGTTATTGGGATGCATCCCAGGATCGAGGTCCACTGCAGTTCCAGTTTGGGGATACGTCCCAAGGTCGAGGCCCACACATCAGTTGCAGTTATTGGGATGCGTCCCATGATCGAGATCCACTGCATCATCAGCTCAGCGGAGCAGCTGGCGAGCCAGGTAAGTAAAAATGCATTGCATAACTTTGATAGGATTGTTCTTATCAGACACTACACAAGTCCCATCAAAGTTGGGGGAACTGTAGACACTGCATTTTTGCATGTAAGACCCGATGATGAATCTCATTTGGAGGCACTACATTTTAAGTCGTGAGAGCCATGGGAAACAGACGTCGGAAGGGAACCGGTATTTTTGTTAGATTTTAGTCGCTTGTTTAGCTTCAGGCTCGCTTGTTGGACCTCCGTTATTAAAATACACCCTTAGCCTTGGCCCAAAACTACACCAAGCCCAATCCAAAAAATTAATTAAAACATTTAAAATGCATGTCCCAAATTAAATTAAAGTTAATTAATTTAAAGTAAATTAAAATACAATTAAAACCAATTAAAATCCAACACAAATTAAATTAAAATTAAATTAAATTAAAACAAATTGAATTAAAAAAAATTAAATTCAATATTAAATTAAACCTAATACCAAAATTAAATAAATCAATTCCTAAAATAAATAAATCAATTCCTAAATTAAAATAAATCACTTCCTAATTTAACAAATCACTCCCATAATTTAAATATTCCCCACCTAAAATACAAACATCATTTCCTTTAATAAACTAAATAAAATCCATCCTAATTAATTGATTTTCTTTCCTTTTTAATCCATGCAAACCCCTAACCCTAATCATGCAACTATATAAACAACAACAAATTGCAACCCTCAGGCTCCTCTCTGATTCACAGCCACAGACAAAAAAAAACTAAAAAACACTCATCAACTCTCTCTTGGAACCTCTCGCCATCCTCTCTCTCTTAGCCCTAAGTCAGCCCCTTTACAAATGATACACACAGTAGCCACTCCCCTCACCTAGCAACCTTCACCGAGAAACCCCTCCCAAACGAACACACGGAGATTCACTAAGCACGCCACACAGCCTGGCATTCTCACGTACAAACTGCAGCCCCATGCACTGAGCCACAAAACCTTAAATCCACAAGCCCTCACGCAGCTTCTCAAACCCTTCATCCGCAAGCAGCCAAACTCACATTCAGTATCTCCCCCTTCGCCAATCACTACTTCCTTCAACGTCAGCCATATTCACTCAAACAGCGCACCACTAGCTACACAGCCCCACGCCTTCACACTGCCACCTAGTTGTTGCACCCACTTCACACTCGGCCCTCCTCAAGAAACCAACCTGCACACACAATTAATCCACGTCCCAACTCCACGACACTTGCCCCTCGTTACACACTGAACATAGTAACCCCCCTAAGCAACCGACAAAATAACCCTAAGGCCACCTCACGTCAGTAAGTCACTCATTACCTCACGTAAACCCCTCCACTGCTCACGTACCTGACTTCTCAGTAACCCTTCTATAACCCACAAACCAGTCCAAATAAACCACAAAACAGTCCCCAAACAGTGAACAAATTACCAAAAACAGTGAAGAGTAAATACAGAGAGAAAATAGCAGCAAAACGGAGTGAAAACAGTGACCAAAACAGCAAAACAGTGAGCTAAGACGTTAATCCAGTGAACCGGAAGAGTTGCGGAGTGATAGCCCTTCCGACGGCCGTGAAATGCGAGTCCAAAACTCGACATAAAAGGTTAGACCTGAGGGTACTTTTCCTATTATTTCCATCTATCTTTTTAATTATTTTATTCATTTTTATCGCATGAGAGTCGTTTATTGGTGAATGATTGTGGCCCTTGAATAGATAGAAAATGCATGATTATTATGAAATGATGTATGTTGTGGCCCTTGAATAAAATGAAAAATGTGTCTCCTCTCGTGGTATATAGGATGGAAACCCGGACATAAATTTCATAGCCGATTCCGAATGGACAGTAGTATGATATGTACTCGGGATACAACTCCAAGTACCACTTGAGTAAACGGCGCATATTTTATTTTATGTTGTTTTGATTTGTTTATTATTATTCGCTACTTGATTTCCGCAATTTATTTGTTTATGTAATGATGAGATAGAGCGCATGGGCTTAGTAAATGCGATTAAAGGTCCTCTATTTTGAGAGGTTAAAATCCTTTACCACGATGCTTTGCCGCACCGGATGATGTATATTCGGTTGAATGTGAGATATGTTCAATCGGGTATACGAAGTCCGATATTGTTGTCTTTGTTTCTTATATGCATCGTGTTATTAGCGTATGGGCTTTGTAAGTGCGATTAAAGGTACTCTATTTTGAGAGGTTAAAATCCTTTACCACGATGCTTTGCCGCGCCGGACGATGTATATTCGGTTGGATGTAAAATGTGTTCAATCGGGTATACGAATTTCAATATGGTTTTCTTTATTTTTATATGCATTATGAGGTGATGTGCATGGGCTTAGTAAGTTGGATTAAAGGTCCTCCATTTCGAGGGGTTAAATAACCTTTACCACGATACTTCGGCGCGCCTTTCATTTCGTTATTCACTTTTCTTTATATATCCTCTTCTTGCATAATCATGTATTGTGTTATTAGCGCATGGGCTTAGTAGGTGCGATTAAAGGTCCTCTATTTCGAGGGGTTGAAATCCGTTACCACGATGCTTTGCCGCGCCTTTTAGCCCGTTATTATTTATTAGGTGTCATCTATTCATCCGTTCATGTATGTGTCATGTTTTTTACTGTATTTTGGGGGGTCACTGCTGTAACCCCGTTCGAACGTGTTTAAGAACGCCGCACGAACGTATGTTTTCTGTCTCAGTTCGTTCGTACGCGTTCACAAACGCAACTCGAACGAGCATGTATTTTGTCTTATCATGCATCAGGTCTCATTTCTGTTCGAACGTGTTTCCGAACGCCATACGAAGGTGAGCATTCTGTTTCATTTCCGTTCGAACGCGTTTACGAACACTACTCGAACGCGAACCTTCTGTTTACCATTCGAACGCGGATACGAACGCCGCACGAACGCGCGTACACTGAATTAGGTCATTTTCATCACATGTCATGCATAATTATTTATTAGGTGATTTCTCTTGTATCATGTAATCAATCATACTATTTGTATCTCTGTATTTATCTATTTGATGTGTTCATGAGATGGTATTCAAGCATGATTAGGTCATTAGTATGTTACTTGGTCCTTATGCATGATTTAGCCTATTTGGTTGTTCATTTTCAAGCATGATTAGTCATTTGATTTGCTTTTGGAATTTGCCTTATGTTTAGGTTGTTCTTTGTTTTCCGCATTATATGATCGAAACATGTTCATGAGATTTTCGTGTGCTATTGCATGTTTGCCGTTATGATGATTACTTTCATGCATGTGAACTTAAAAGTAGAATACACTTGGAAATATGTGTTGCTTAGGCTTAGTTAGATTATTGCACAAATCCTTTTATTACAAGTGACATAAGTAAGGGACCATTCCGAACCCAACAGTTTGAGGTCTTCCCTTACTAGGGGTGAGTGCGGCCTTAAATCTCATTTTCCCGGGTCACACCGGGTGGTGACTCCATTATTCTCGGTTTAGTCCCCCGTGGGCTACTCCGTACTCCCAACCGGGCCCCGAGCCCGGAACAGCATGCGTCGCCCAGTTTTTGTGTCCCACAATTGGGCCTAATGGGCTTAAATTGATTTTTGGCATAGGGTGATTCTTAATTGGGCCTTGGCATCTTGGGTTTGACAAATATTGCCAAAGCCCATGCCTAAAGAATTAATTAAAAGCCCATGGACTTTAATTGAATAGTATTGGATACCAATTGGGCCTTTGAGACCCGTAAAGATTGGATTTGGAATCCAAGTCTAAAAGGCACTATTGAACGTGTAATTATTTAATTTCGAATTAAGTATGAATTAGTATTGAATACAAATTAAATCAGATTTAAAATTGTATTTCAATATAATTCAAGAATATGCACTTTGAATACTTATTCTTAAACGAGTTGGACTCGCGCAAATCAAATCGTTGTTTGAACATTGGATGATCACTTAATTCAAAGATCAATTAATTGATTAGATTGATTGAATGACATGCTTTGTGTGAATACATGGATGTATTGTATGAATAATGTATATCAGATGGATATTAGATGGGTGAGGGCAATTTTGGAAATTATTGTAATAAATTTAGAATTTATTAAATTGGACCTGCGTTTCCAGCCTTTATCTCTCGATTCTTTGTAATTCTCTTCTCACTAATTCCCCTCAATGTAATAAGGTTTCTTTAGAAGTATTATGTAATTGGGTAGAAGTATGAATAGTGCTAGCGGGAGAGGAAATTGAGTGATTTGTTCTAGGAACAATTTGTGAGATATCCATCGGCATATCATTATTAATTTATTTCTCGCGCCTTATTATGCTTTTAGAATGCATTCTTAAAGGTGTATGATGAGACCTAATCAAAGATAATAAATTGGTAGCTAATTTACGCGAAAAACCCTAAACAAATATTAAGCATTTTCCTTCCATTGAGTGATTCTCTCTCAAGATCCAAGATTGGCATTGGTTTCTTGGCCAAAGTCAAGGCCTTTGTCCATCGCGGATGTGTTTGAATCATGAAGGCTTTGTTCCATATCGTATACCTTGGGCAAGTTGTGATTTATTGGCCAAAGTCAAGGTCACTTCTTGTCCATCGGCCTCAATACAAAGCTTTCCCACTGTCAATGGTCACGATTAACTTGAATCATTAAGCTTGTTGTGCCAAAGCCAAGGCTTAGTTGATTTAGAGGAAAAGGTTAGGCAATATATGTTGGTTTCTATGGTGGTCCCAAGATCAATATAAGCATAGAAATAGAATGAATACTCAAAGAAGTAAGGCAGAAAACACACTTACATTGAACGGCTTTTGGATGTGATGATCAACAAAACTTTCTCCTCCTTGCTTCCAAGTTTCGGCCAAGATGGATTTGTTGATGAAGTTCTACAAGCTCCAAGCTTCAATGGATTCCAAGCTCTTAGTTCGGTTTCCCTATCACCTTGTATTGATTCTCTAATGTGCTAGCAAGATGGAAGAAAGAAAATGACTTCCTTTCCCCTTGGAGAGAGCTCACGGTTTTTCTTGAGAGATGGAGAGAGTTTTTGTGTTTTGTTTCTTTGTTTTCTAAAAACAATTGCCAAAACCATTACGCAAAAATTTGGTATATGCTTTACCAAAGTCAAAGCAAATTTTTGGCTCCAAAATGGCATTAAATGCCCACACCAGCCAACATCATGAATAGTGACTGCATGTCACTCACCAAAAAGGTGACTTAGACATCTATCACTAAAGTGACAAGTGATGTGACTCGCGATGTGACTTGCGGCCGCACTTGATTCAAAATCGGATTGGCGTCACAAACACATTCCGGGCTCGGTTTCGTTAATTCCGAATTAACGAGTTTTCTGTTGCATCGTAATTAAATCAAATTTAATTAAATAATCATGCCTAGTAAAATTACTATTCACGTCGCTTACGAATTAATTCTAAATCAATTCGGTAGCTCGAATTAAAATCTAATTTTAATTCCACGTCGAAATCCAATTTCGTATAATATATCGAATATATTATTTTATCGATTAATTCCAAATTAATCGTTCTCTCTTCAAATAATACTTTATCCCAGATAATGTCTCTCCGCTATTAATCCCTGATTAATAAAGTTCGAATTATACGTCATCGGTGAATCTTCAGGAAGCGACCCAAGAGATCCCTGGATATGTTGGTAGTAAATCTAGTCTTCGTACTATCTGAACACGTACGTACCTTGTACTACGTTTTTACCGATTTACAAGACAAAGTTGGCTTCTAGCAAAGCGCCATGCCTACCTAATTCTCCAGAAATATTCTTAATGGAATATATGATCTATGTCAGGCGTAGTATACGTAGTATTGCGTATCTCGTGATCCAGTATCGGATGTCACATGCAAAGCCTGTGGCTGGAATAGTGTCTGCCCCGTACAAAGCATATATCGGATCACAAGCAACTAGTCTTTTTATTATCGGATAATCATGACCTAGTCATATTATCTCGACGGTTGTAACCTTTTAGAAAACCAGTTCTGTATCCATGCGTGACCATCATCTCCATATGACTGAAGTGATACTTCCGTCTTGACATCACACCCAATACACTACGATTCTCAATAAACCCAGAAGAGGCATACACAGAACCTATTAAAGTCATGGACGACCAAAACCAAAGCGTATTAATTGTCGCAAGTACTAGTGATGCAAGTCTCAGGTTAAGACCAAATACACCTACCCTGATACGGACTCCCATAGACACATAGTCATACTACCAATGTGTTGGATAATATGACCCATAGCGTCACTATTTGTACAGATCACGGTGTTGTTGTACAAATTAACTATGTGACAAGGAAATTGCACTGTCATCATTTGTGATTAGATCACCATAGATGTATAAATGAAGAGAGGTCCATATGATTAGTTCCTGGATTGAGATGATATGAGACAGTATCAATCCCCGAAGGATTAATCATTTAAATATCCCTAGCCGGAGTATTATCGAGACAGGACATCGATAATGCGGAATAGGCTAGTATTGCACTTGTGCGCGTTGTGAGGGCACAACGACATAGTTCTCATATATTTAAGTATTGGATACTTATGCAAGTGCGATAGGAGGTTGTGTTTCACCGATGGTACGGGAAACAGCTTCGCTCTGGATAGACCCCTCGGAATCCCATTGGTATTATGACTATGTGTCTATGGGAGGCCGAAATCAAGGTAGGTGTGTATAGTCTTAACCTGAGACTTGCATCGCTAATACTTGCGATAATCGGTAGACTTTGGTCTTGGTGGTACAGGGCTTTAACCGGTTCTGTGTACACCGCTTCTGGGTTTATCAGAGAGTCGTAGTGTATTGGGTGTGATGTCGAGACGGAAGTATCACTTCAGTTATAGTGGAGATGATGTCACGCAGGATACTTTTTTTTTGTTTTCTTAAGTGCTGGCCGGCCATCGGGATGTTATGACAAGGTCATATATATCCGATTATAGAGACTAGTTACCAGACATCCGACATGTGCTTCGGACGGGGCAGACACTTATCCAGCCCCAGCCCTAGCACGTGACTATCCGATACTGGGCCGATATACACAATACTACGGTATACTACGCTTGATACAGATCTATATATTCCTGTAAGAATATTTCTGGAGAATTGGGTAGGCATGGCGCTTTGCTAGAAGCCAACCTTGTCTTGTAAATCGGTATAAACGTAGTACGAGGTACTTACGTGTTCGGATACTCCGACGACCGTATTTACTGCCAACATATCCGGAGATCTCATGGGTCGCTTCCTGAAGATTCACCGATGATGTATGACTCGCACTATGATTAATCTGGGATTAATTAGTAAAGAGAGAAGATTAATTTCTAGAGAGAGAAAATTAATCTGGGATTAATTACAGAGATATTTTATCTCGGATAAAATATCGTTAAAGAGAGAGAACGATTAATTTGGAATTAATCGGTAAAATAATATATTCGATATATTATACGAAATTAGATTTCGACGCGGAATTGAAATTAGATTTTAATTCGGGCGAACGAATTAATTTAGAATTAATTCCTTAGCGACGTGAATAGTGAATTCGCTAGGCGTAATCATTTAATTACGACGCGACAGAAAATTCGTTAATTTGGAATTAGCGAACCCGAGCCCGAGAGTGATTGCGAGCGCATTCGCATTTCGAATTTGAACGCGGCACGCAAGTCACATCAAGCGTCAAATCGCTAGTCGCATCAATTGTCAAATCACTTATCACTTTGAGTGATATGACATGACATGTTGTCACTTTATTAAAGTGACTTGATGTGAATAGTGAAAGATGATTATTTGAAAGTTGATAGGACTTGTACCTTTTTGACTTTTGAATTAATTGTTGTGTATATATATTTTATTCATTTACTTGGTAAATGGAATAAAGATTATATATGTATATACAAAAGCCATTCCTCTCTCTTGGACCATGTGCATTGTTCACGTTTTTGGCTATTCTTGGAACCCCAATCACGTGACTCTCTCATTGGTCTTTGTTGCTCACGTTTTTTGGCATATTTTTGTGTAATTCACGTGCTCACTCTCTCATGGACTTGACACTTCACGGTTTTAGGGTTTCTTTATGGAGCCAAAAAAAATCGTTTTCTCTCTCTCTTGGTCTATGACCGTATTTCTTCATCTCTTTTTCAAGTTTTTGGCAAGGCCGAAAATTGCAAGAAGAAGATGACAAGTGCTAGCACACCATGGGTTATATTATGGTGATAGGGAAACGAATTTGTGAGCTTGGATTTGATTTTGGAGCTTGAAGCTTGGATCTTCAATGGTGGTTCTTCCATGGCCGAAAAATGGTGGAGTTCAAAACGCCCAAAACCGAGCAGCCCACTGTCAAGGAGAGCTACTGCCGAACTCAATGGAGGACGAAAATGGCTTGTGTTCTTCTTCGCATCAAAACCGACTATTGTGAGTATATTCCGCACCTCCTATGTTGTGTATTCATGCGTTTTCTTGCTTGATTTGTTGATCTTGGGACATATATTAGAACTCAACACAATGGGATTCCGTGGGGTCTATCCAGAGCGAAGCTGTTTTCCGTACCTTCGGTAAAACACAACCTCCTACCACACTTGCATAAGTATCCAATACTTAAATATATGAGAACTATGATGTTACGCTTCCATAAAACGCACAAGTGCGATACTAGTCTATTCCGCATTATCGATGTTCAGCCTCGATAATACTATGACTAGGGATATTTAATGATTAAACCGTCGTGGATTGATACTGTCTCATATCATCTCAATCCGGAACTAATCATAAGGACTTTCATCATTCACACATTTAAGTAATCTAATTACGAAATGATAAAAGGCAATTTCATTGCTATATAATTAATTTGTACAAAAACACAATGTCTTTTACAAATAGTGACGCTATGGGTCATAACTGTCCAACAATCTCCTACTTGGCCTATAGCCAGTCACTCAAGAACCTAATACTTGAACTATGTACATGTCGCTCAAACTTCGGCTGATTAATGGCTTTCGTCAACGGATCTGCAATGTTGTCCTCTGTTGCGACCTTCTCGATCTTCACATCGCCACGATGTATGATCTCATGAATCAGATAGAAACGTCGAAGAACATGCTTGGATCGTTGATGAGACCGCGGTTCCTTAGCCTGCGTTATAGCCCTGTTATTGTCACAATACAATGGAACGGGCTCAGCTGCTAACGGAACTACTCTTAATCCAATTAGTAATTTTTGGATCCAAACTGGCTCCTTTACTGCTTCAACTGCAGCGATATACTCCGCTTCTGTTATTGAATCAGCAACAGTCTCTTGCTTGGAAGATTTCCAGCCCACTCCTCTGTTATTCAAACAAAACACGTACCTAGATTGCGACTTGAAGTTGTCTTTGTCGGTTTGGAAACGTGCATCGGTATACCCAGTTACCTCAAGTTCTCCATCTCCATAGATTAAGAAAGCATCCTTAGTTCGTCTAAGATACTTAAGGATATTCTTAACCGCAATCCAGTGACCTTCACCTGGATCGGCCTGATAGCGACTACACATGCTCAAAGCATATGAGACATCAGGTCGTGTACATATCATGGAATACATGATCGATCCGACTGCCGAGGTGAACGGTATCCGACTCATGTTGTATCTCTCATCTTGAGTTTTAGGACACATGTCCTTAGATAGAGTGACGCCATGTGACACTGGCAACAGTCCCCTATTGGACTGATCCATGTTGAATCTCTTCAACACTTTGTCAATGTACGTGCTCTGGGAGAGTCCAAGCAGCTTTCTAGATCTATCCCGGTTGATCTTTATTCCCAGAATAAAGGCTGCTTCTCCCAGATCTTTCATGGAGAATTTTAATGAAAGCCAAGCTTTCACCGATGTTAACATGGGAATGTCATTACCAATAAGCAATACATCGTCAACATAAAGGACAATGAAAGTCAGTGCGCTCCCATTAACCTTCTTGTATACACAAGGATCATCTTCGTTTTGAACGAAATCATATTCTTTTATAATCTCAGCAAAATGCTGGTTTACAAGAACGCGACGCTTGCTTCAGTCCATAAATGGACCGATTTAACTTGCAAACCTTGTTTACATGTTTAGGCACGACAAAACCGTCAGGCTGTTGCATATAAACATCCTCCAACAGGTTTCCGTTAAGGAAAGCGATTTTGACGTCCATCTGCCATATCTCGTAATCGAAATATGCAGCAATAGCAAGCATTATCCGAATGGATTTAATCATGGAAACATGTTAGAAAATTACATCGTAATCGACACCATGTCGTTGACGATACCCATTCGCTACAAGCCTAGCTTTGTACGTTTGTATGTTGCCATCCATGTCGGTCTTCTTCTTGAAGACCCATTTGCATCCAATAGGCTTTACGCCTTCTGGTGCATCAACCAGTGTCCAAACTTGGTTGGTATACATGGAATCCATTTCGGAATTCATGGCATCTTGCCATAAACCGGAGTCGATACCTTATATCGCTTCCTCATACGTAGTCGGCTCATCTTCCTCAATGAGATTGATATCTACATAAGGTGAGATCAGAAACCCATACCTCTCAGGTTGTTTTCTGACTCTCTCTGACCTACAAAGACCTTGTGTAATCGAAGATTGTGGTACAGCTTCATCCCTGATGAACTGTTCATGTTCCGTTGAGGATTCTATGCCAGGAACAGTATAATTCGATTTTCATCGAGTTATACTTTCCTCCCACTTATCACTGCATTTAGGAATTCCTTCTCAAGGAAAACCGCATGTAGAGCAACAAAAACTTTGTTCTCTCGTGGATGATAGAAGTAATATCCTTTGGTTTCCCTAGGATATCCTACAAACAGGCATTTATCTGATTTGGGTTCTAGTTTGGTACCTTCCAAACGTTTGACGTATACCCAGCAACCCCAAATCTTCAGGAATGAGAAACCCGGTTTCTTTCCTGTCCATATCTCATATGGTGTCTGTTGAACAGACTTTGACGGAACCTTATTCAAAATAAGTATTGCACTGTTTAATGCATATCCCCAGAAGGAAATAGGTAGCTCAGTGCGACTCATCGTAGACCTTACCATGTCTAACAAAGTTCATTTTCTCCGTTCGGACACACCGTTTAATTGCGGTGTTCCGGGAGGAGTCCACTGTGAAAGAATTGTTGGAAATCTAATAACCATGTCCCCAAGATCAAAAACAAGCAAAATATATATAAGAATGAACTATATTGAAGTAATGGCGGAAACAATACTCACAAAAACGGAATGTGGATGCAATGGATGAAACAAATGTTGCTCCTTTGTGCAGTGGAGGATTCGGCCAAGCAGTAAAGAGAAGCTCCAAGCTTTAATTGATCCTTCCAAGCTCTAAGATGAGTTTCCCATAACACCTTGTATGATCCCTTGATGTTGCTAGCCAAAGTTGTGTGTTAGAGTTCCAAACAAGCACACTTTCTTCTTGTCTTGCCACAAAACAAATGAAGAAATGGAGAGAGCTTTGAGAGCTCACTGTTTCGGTAATTAGAGAGGGAGAGGAAGGTTTGATTTTTGTCTCAAAAATCAATTTATATTTATGTCATAATTATATTAAATAATAATATACTTATGACACAAACCATGCAAAGACTTAGAGTGTCTAACACTCAATTTCCATGCAATACCCTTGAGTGCTTTGTGCACTATCTTCATGCAATACATCTTGATTAAATAATGCAAATAATGACAAGTGTCATGTGGGCCCCACACGTTTCCAAATGAAAGTGGGCCCACGTGCACTCACGCGTTCGGGTTCGATATTTCCGAAATACCGAGCTTACGTCGCAACGTTAATTAAATCGAATTTAATTAAATAATTGCGCCTAGCGAAATTATTATTTACGTCGCTAACGAATTAATTCTAAATTAACTCGTTTGCCCGAATTAAAATCTAATTTTAATTTCGCGTCGAAATCGAATTCCGATTATTATATCGAATATAATAATTTTACGATTAATTCTAAATTAATCGTTCTCTCTCTTTTTATAGTATTTTATCCAAGATAAAGTCTCTCCGTAATTAATCCAAGATAATCGAGTTTGAATCATACGTCATCGGTGAATCTTCGGGAAGCGACCCAAGAGACCTCTAGATATGTTGGCAGTAAATCCGGTTGTCGAACTATTCGAACACGTACGTACCAAGTACTACGTTTTTACCGATTTACAAGACAAGGTTAGCTTCTAGCAAAACGCCATGCCTACCCAATTCTCTAGAAATATTCTTACTGGAATATTAGATCTATAACATGCGTAGTATACCGTAGTATAGTGTATATCGAACCAGTATCGGATGATCACATGTAAGGCCTGGGGCTGGATATGTGTCTGCCCCGTACGATACACATATCGGACATCAAGCAACCAGTCTCTTTGAATCGGATAATCCTGACCTAGTCATATTATCCCGATGGTTGCAACCATTATAGAGTACTAGTTCTGTATCCCTCGCGATCATCATCTCCATATGTCTGAAGTGATACTTCCATCTTGACATCACACCCAGTACACTACGATTCTCGATAAACCCAGAAGAGGTATACACAGAACTCGTTAAAGCCCTGGACCACCAAACCTAAATTTTACCGATTTTCGTAAGTACTAGCGATGCAAATCTCAGGTTAAGATCATATGCACCTACCCTAAAGCGGACTCCCATAGACACGCAGACATACTACCAATGGGACTCCGCGGGGTCTATCCAGAGCGAAGCTGTTTTCCGTACTATCGGTAAAACACAACCTCCTACCCCCTACCGCACTTGCATAAGTATCCAATACTTAAATATATGAGAACTATGCCGTTTGCCCTCACAACATGCACAAGTGCAGTACTAGTCTATTCCGCATTATCGATGTCCAATCTCGATAATACTACGACTAGGGATATTTAATGATTAAACCTTTATGGATTGATACTGTCTCATATCATCACAATCCGGAACTAATCATAGGGACCTTACCATTTTTATCATAGTAATTAAATTACAAAACGGTAAAAGGCAATTTTCATTACTACATAGTTAATTTTGTACAACAATACAATATCATTTACAAAAATAGTGACGCTAGGGGTCATTACTGTCT
>SKCR01010376.1:0-22542 GCA_019454045.1 Zanthoxylum bungeanum | reverse complement strand
TGAAGCATGAAGGGTTATGGATGTCGAGGTTAACGATGGGAGACCTTGGTTCTACGATATTCGGAATTACTAGGATCACCGAGCATTTCCCGAGGGAGCTAGTAAATAGGTCATGGTGGCGATCTAGAAGTTGGCTTCTCAATTCATAAGTCTAAGAGAAGATTTGAATAAACAGTAGACTAACGAAGTGCAATTGAAGTGCTTGAAGAAGGAAAAAGATAAGAAATTGATGAAAGAAGTTCATGCAGGGTTATATGGGCCACACATGAGCAGGCTCAATTTATCAATAAAAATTATGTGGCAAGGAGTTTATTGGTCAACTATGGAGGCAGACTGCATAGATATAGTAAAGTATTGTCATAACTATCAAGCTCATGGGAACTTAAACCATCTACAGCAGAAGTAGCTGCATGGATTATCGGAGCCTTGGCCTTTTTCTGCTTAGAAGATCGAATTTGATTGGTGAAATCAAGCCACAGGCTTCTAATGGGCATCGATTTATAGTAGCAACAGTAGACTACATCACTTAATGGGTAGAAGCCGAATCCTTCTGTAATGTCACAGCCAAGCAAATAGCCAGATTCATAGCTCAAAATATCATATGTTAGTATAGGATGCCTCACCATGTGTTGACGGATAATGAGGTATAATTTCAAAGGGAAAACAAAGCTATGCTGCAAAAGTATAGGATTGAGAACTACAAGTCTTCACCTTATAGACTGCAGGCTAATGAGGCAGTACATGCCGCCAACAAAACCTTGAAGAAGATTTTGGCTAAGATGATAGAAAACTATAAAGATTAATCGAACAAGCTATCGTTTACGATATAAGACGTCAGTCATAACGACAATATGAGCCACACCATATTCTCAAGTTTATGGAATGAAAACAGTACTCCCAATAGAGATCGAGGTATAATCGATGCGGGTAATGATAGAAGCATACTTACCCGAGCAAGAATGGGTTATATGAAGATTTGCACAACAATTCGCTCTGTTGGATGAAAAGAGAATGAAGGCATTATACCATACTCGTATGTACTAGAAAATGATAGTTAGGGCCTTCGATAAAAGGGTCTGACCTAGTAAGATTAAGGAATGAGACTTGGTGTTGAAAGAATTAAGCCCACGAGCGATGGACCCGAGGGGAAGTTCAGGCCCAATTGGGAAAGGCTCTATTTGGTGAAGAAGATCTTGAAGAATGGGGTGGTTCAGTTATCCAACTTAGAATGAAGTGTGTTTAGGGGGCCTATCAATATAGACAGGCTAAATAAATAATTTGTATAAGAAGGAAAAGAAAAAATAAAATAAAAGAATAGCTCGTTAGGTCAAAAATATGTAAAGGACAACATAAGCAAAAGTTAGAGCATATCCCGCTAAACCAGAAATAGTTTAGGTAAAAGTTAAGGACAAATGAGTGAGAAAAAATATTAATTGGAAAACATGAAAGAACCAATTAAAGACATGGGGTACCCTTGCAATAAAGCAATTAATGTATTCACACATGTACTAAGAAATATTGCTAATATGTTATTGAAATAAAAGTTCAAAATGTTCATGAAATGCAAAGTGCTTAAAAATAAAAAATCGAGAAATATATGTATAATTCATCTTATTTGCCTCTTCGATTCAGGGCCTGAGTCAGATGAGCTGGTAGATATGTAATGAATATTTGATACATTGAAAGACTCAGGAGTAGTAATTGTTGGAGTTGGTGCTTGGAGCGCCAATCCGAATAATGTATTGTACATTTTATTATTTATTAATAAAATAACAACATTTTCATTTCAAACCTTATTAATGGTAATGTCATTATGCATAATAGATTGATGTATAAATATGCTAAACATGACATCGACCTTAGAATAGTCATTTAGTAATATTGGACATTGGGTGTTCCGATATTGGGATAGTATTACTATTATAAACTATTCTTAAAGTAAATATTTCTAGTCGTTGATTTTGTAAATATGGTCGAATTCATATAACCTAGAAGACTAGCACATGTCATATATTTGAATTAGAGTTCCAATGGTTTAACCCGATGTACCATGAGCTTTGGAAGCTCGTATAGACATGTGGGTATTCATTGGAGCGAATACTGAATGACTCACAGGTGATTCCTAATAGTTGGAAATACACACCACCGTCAATAGGAATCTCCTCGAGTCGATGAGCATATGTGATCCTTTGACTATAGCATTGATTTTATGTGAGATCCTCCACACTTAGATTCCATGTATGTTAGAAACCTTTCATGGTCTGGCTTTTAGATGTTCATTTGGTGTAGACTGATGCACTCGTTAATCAAGTGCGTATCAATATAGGATATGTCGGCCCGTATGTGTACCATGAGAGGTTTAGGTATCCATGTAAGTAAGTCACAATTCTTAAAACTTTGGCCAAAGTCGATCACCTAGGGTGGATCGTATATATCAGAAATGGTTTCTAATTAGTTGTAAATAATCGTGGACATGTCGATATGAGATGTGTCCCTCGGAAACTTGACGGTGTAATCTATGTTTCCTAAGCACAACTCTGATAGCCTTTGACTGAGGGATTGATATACTTATGTGGTTACCTTGACTTGTATAGTTCAGAAAGGTCGTTCGTGTTCTTCGCGAATTCGGAGGTGGCTGAATTTCGTACATATAAGCTAGGCTTACATGAAGAACATGTCTCAACTTAGAAAGTCCCACAATATGAAGTATGCTCGTTAAACACTTGGGTAGCCGATAATTTTTGATAATAAATAATATTCGATATTATAATTATCAACCAAAATAATTAAGTGTTATTGGAGAACATTGATTATTTACTTTGACCCAATTAGATTAATCCAAATTAATCCAAAATTACACAATGGTTTTTTCATAATTTCATAAATATCTCTACCATTTGAGGATATTTTGGTAATTACAAATATGTAATTATAGGTGTATTTGACTTGATTTAATTGGATTAAATCAAAGTGGTAGACAAAGGTGATTAGTCACACCTAATTATACATATTTGGATAAATTGAATTAAGCCAATATAAAAGTTTATTAGAACTTTTATTAATTAAAAATTTCCTAATTTTTGCTATAACTAGCAAGCTTGAGCAAAGGTTTTAATCAAGCTTAAGAAAGTTAAAACAAGCAAGAGTTAGAGAAATTAGCCTAAGTAAGAGAAGTGTTTAGAGAAGCTTTGAAAGATCTCTAAAATATTTCACCAAGGAGAAATCAAGATTGGATCTTGGAGTGAAGCTTCCTAGCATTGGAATCAAGATTGGATTTTGGAGTCAAGCTTACTAACTTTGGAAGTTCTTCACAACATTTCAACAATGAGAAGTAGATTGGATCTTTGTATCAAGCTTGCTAGGTAAGTTTGATCTTCTCCAAAGCTATGTTTTTCATTAGTGAAACATATAGTGATTAATTATGTAATGGATGCATAATAACATAGCTTGAAGTTTGAAAGCTAATGAATTGTATATGAATGCTTTACAAGTATAAACACAATATACTTGTAATTGGTTCATATATGTTCATGTTGGACATTAAACAATTAATAAGAGTTTGAAACTCTAGATTAAAACTTAAAGTTATGGCTACCGTTCTAGAATCACTTGAGTGACCTAGAATTATTTATGAGTCATTTCATTGTGAGATTCTAATTTGGTTTGTGTTTTGATTCAAACTAATGCATATATGTATTCAGAATACATGTATGTTTGTTGTATAACATGTGTTGATGTTTTTTATGCTAAAATTGGATTTTAGGTGTATTGAAGTATTTGGAGAAAATTGGAAGTGTTTATAATTGATTTGAAGGCAAATTTGCTCACTGCCAACATTTTACACATGGCGGAGTCGCGACTCTGGTCTCTGGCGTCGTGACGCTAACCCTTGGGCATCACGACTCCTAAGCTTGCGCGTCGCAATGCGTCGAGAGCTGATGCTCATAAGCACTGAAACTTTATTTTCTCCGTTTTGGAGTTTCTGGACTCCGATTTGGTCATCGTTTTTTCCTACGGACTCGTAACGGAATATAATTTTCTATAAAATATTTTAAAGATACACCCATGCTAGATATCCATGGGTCAGATCCATTTTCGCTGTGCGGGACACCGATCTGACCCAGGGGTTCCACATCTGCCTCAACGGAATGGTATCAGTGTAGGTCTTAACCACACATCACATGTGTTTTGAATCTATACCACGGTAATTTTAATTTAATTATGCATAAGTTATATTTGATATGTATTTCATATTTTTAAATTAAAATTTTAATTTTGACCCAAGCATGTTAATGACTTGATTGTCATAAATCTCTAGTGATTAGGTGATTACTTTATTTAAGTAATAGTATTAATAATGTTAGAGCATTATTAGATGGCATGTCTTGTTAATACGGGTTCGAATAGTGATAGAGGACGAAGAGGGGATCGATGGATCTATGATTCTAAGCTCTAATAATTTCATTGATTATTTATAAACTCTTTTATTAATCAAAAGAAATTATTAATTCTATAGTAACTCCACTAAATACCAAAAATTTGCACTCTTAGAAATGTAAAATTAATTACTCAAAGTATTTGTCCATTGATACAGTCATTATCTATGCAATGATCGTCCATAAAAGATTCGTAAAGGAGATAGGTATAAAATCCATTAACCTCTTCATTATATCTTTATTCTTAACTTCCATTAGTTCTCAAGTAAACAATTATTCATAACTTTTATGAATTTGGGCGTTAATCGTTCAGGTCCTGGACTAACAAACAATGAAATCTTATGAACAGATTTCATTGTATCATGTTAGCATTATCAGCTATTCATTCAACTCATTCCCAAAATACAATTTTTTTTCGAAATGTAATAAATACAAAATCATACCGAGTAAATTAAAGAATAAATTAAAATAATATAGGAGTCTATTAAATACAATGAATTAATATCATCACACATATGACTATCATTATGATAAAATTGATGTTTTTTTCTTTAACAGAAATTATTAGAACTTTTCAATTTTATCTGGTTCTGTCTAATATAATCTTATTATATAAAATACATCTATTTATGTCTTTACATAATATAGTCTGGATAGAACTATATTATTCATACTGGAATGAACTGTATTTTTGACTTTGAATTTTGAAGATTCCCAAATTCAAATCATAGTCATGGAAATTTTTTGATTATTACTCTTTAATTTTATCCATATATATATATATATATATAATATGTTAATATTTTACATACACATATATATTTAATTTAAAGTTACATAAATAATCACGAAATTTTCATGAATTTTATAAAGCAAATCAAAATGCATACATAAATAAAATTGAATTATAAATTTATTAATCAATCATGTTTCGAACAAATTTATTTGTCGGACATAAAAATCCGAACCTCTTATAGTTTACATAAAAAAATGCAAATAACATTTTTTAATTGAAAAATGAAGAAAAATTATGTCCAACTTTATGTTTGTGATATACTTTGATCTCAAGCGGCGGTAACGAAAGAGCCAGCGGCAAGGGAAGCTGAGAGCTGGAGAAGACCCAAGGCTCTCAGGTTCTCGGTCACCGGAAGCTATCATATAAGTCAAGGGTACGGTCGTAAATAAATACTAAACACAAGATCAAGCTTAGAAGGCTTTGAAGAAGAAGATGCGAATGAAGAATCAAGCTCAGCCTTGGTAATTGAAAAGTTAAAAGATATGACATCTATGACGTATCTGAAACGTATGCAAAAAATTTCAGATTTTTTAAATTTGACGCATGGAAACATTTTGGAAACATTTCCAAGTGTGTCTGAAGTGTTTATGGGTTCCCACCGTTTCGGAAACACGAAACGACGGGGAAATATGGTGTTTGGATATCCTAAGTTTCAAATACTAATCATCGTTAACGAGATCGACCCAGTGAACATAGATGGGATGGACAGTCAAGGAGTACGGGGCAGAAACAAGATTTTATTTTAAGGGTAATTAAAATTTATTTTTTATATAATATCAGTAAAACAATTTTTTTTTTTAAATAAAAAAATTATAGGATCTTGAGCATGGACAACTCATTCATATTTTCATCCATGCCAGCGAGCACCAAACGGGATGAGTTTGAATTTTGGCTTGGTGGGAAATTTTGGATCGGTTTTTGATTTGGGTGGGTTTATTATCAAATCAAAACGACAACCAAGTTTTGTTAGGCTTTGTGATGTCCACGAGTTTAAAAAAAAAAAAAAAAAAAGATGTCCTGTTAGTAATCTTAATCAGTATTAAAAGGTTTTTTGATTTACTTTTGCGATGGGTTGATATTAATTCCTTTAACTAACTTATTTTTGTACGAGAGTAATTGTTGGCGTATGTTGATGGGGATTTGTGCAGCTAAGGTATTTGAAAAGTTCGGAAAGGGCAGAGAGCGAACTTCCCATTTTTAGAGGATCAGATGTCCAGATGTATTGGTCAGTTTTCGGACAGTCAGAGATTCCGAACACTTCCTTCTTGGAACCGGCCGACCAGAAGACCCAGCATGGCACAGATTTCAGAGACCGGCGACATCAGAGTAGAGGTCGACCACAGTAGACCAGCGGCTCCTTTTGGTCTTATCTTACCTCATCAGAGTAGAGGTCGACCACAGTAGACCAGCGGCTCCTTTTGGTCTTATCTACCTCCTGGAACAGGCGGATAAGCTCGGATATTCTGGTAAGGATGGGACAGTTTGGGCAGATCGGCAGATCGTTTTGGCCGACCTCTTGAAGACCGACGTGAGATTGGAGTAATTTAAACTTTTCCCTCCGACACGTGTCATAGCTTAAAGGTTCTTTACAAGCTGGCATCGTTATTATTGCGTGTGGCAGCGGAGAAGACAGGTTGATGTGACAGACCGTCAGACGGCAGGCTTGCTTTCGGCGACGACAGTCTTGGGGCAGAGAGCCCGTCAATCTGTCGGAGATCACGTGGGTGATGTTATTGAGCATGGTAACAGTGTTGTAACTCTTGAGTATTAAAAGAGAAGTTGAATTCATTTGTGGAAGATAGAGAAAAATAAATAGCAAAATTTGTAAAAAAAAAAAAAGGATGAGCACCACTTGTAAAAACTCGAAAGGCAAATAACTCAGTTCCGTTTAGACCTCTCTCCAAACAGGTCGGCCGGGTTAGTTTTCGTAATAAAAATAACCCCCACCACTTTGTGCCCATTGACGTAGGCAGGACTCGCTCCACCGAACCACGTTAAAACTCTCCTTGTCGACTTTGTGTGTTCTTTTTGCCTTTTATCGCATTTGCTTTGGTCTCTCATAACCCAACAAATTCAAGGTTGAAGGAGGATTGTCTCGGAAGGGTTATCTAAACTGCTGCCTGTAGGCATTGCATTTTTGCATGTTAAACCCGATGATGAGTCTCAATTGGAGGCACTACCTTTTAAGTCGCGGAAGCCGCGGGAAACGGACGTCGGAAGGGAGGAGTCAAGAATTGACTCATATTCGGATTAAGTTCGCTGGTTTAGCTTCGGGTTACTTGTTGGTTTTCCGTTTTAAAAAATTATGCTCGGCCCACCCCATCTAACCCACACAAGTTTAGCCCAAACACCTAACCAACCCCCACACAACATCAAAACACCTAGCCAAGCCCACCCACCTAATCAAGGCCCACACACGCCCAAAGCCTTAATACACACCCCAAATTAAATAATTATTAATTAAATTAAAACATTACCTAAATAAATATTAATTAAATTAAATAAATAAATAAAATATCTACCAAACATAAAATAAGTATATGCCTAATATAAACTAATCAAATATAATCATTCCTAACTAAATAATATATTTACCAATCTAAAATATTTGACTTCCTAATCAACACCAATCTAATCTTGTAACTTCCTAATTTATAATATTTTGTCCCCCCTCAATCTTGTGTATGCCATTCTTGAGAAGCCTAAATTAGAAACCAAGATCCTTTTCCTTGTGAGACATGGTGAAGCCCTAGCCATTCTCTATATAAACAACCACCACCCAAAGCCTCTCCTCCTCTCTCTAGTTCACGTTTTTCACAAGCAAAAGAAGCCAAAAATTCTGTCCACTCTACATTCTCTCAAGTTCACACATACTACAAAGAAATAACACAAAAATTCTCTTCATCTCCTTCCCCTAATCACCGAAAGTCATACTTCCATTTAGCAATCTAAATCACCCAAAAAAAAAAACGCAAAAAACAACAGCCATACATGCCCAAAACAGCAGCAAAACGACCTTAAAATAGCAGCCCCTAAATCACCTAAACTAGTAACTAAAAAATTGTACTTTTAATCCTTAAAACAGTAACTAAAAAACTGCACTTAAAGCCTTCAAAAAAAAACACCCAAAACAGTCCATTAAAACACCAAAACAGTGACCTGAACAGCAAGCAGAAATACAGAGGAAACAGTAGCAAAGTGGAGGCCAAACAACAGCAAAATGGAGGCCAAACAGCAAGCACACCAGCAAAACAGTGAGCCAGATGCTAAACCAGTGAACCGGAGAAGAAGCGGTAGTTTGATAGCCCTTCCGACGGCCGTGAAACGCGAGTTCGAAAGTCGACATAAAAGGTTAGACCTGAGGGAATTTTCCACATTCATTTTCTGTTTTATTTGTATTATTTATTGAATATTGCTTGCATGATTGTTATGTTGAAATGCATGTTGTGGCCCTTGAGTAGATAAATATGCATGGAATATGAGATATTGTATGTTGTGGCTTTGGAATAAAACGAAAGATGTGTCAACTCTCGCGGTATATCGGATGGAAACCCGGACATAAAAATCGAGCGCATGGGCTTAGTAAGTGCGATGAAAGGTCCCCTATTTGGAGGGGTTAAAATCCTTTACCACGATGCTTTGCCGCACCAGTTGATGTGTGTTCGGTTGAATGCAAGATACGTTCAATCGGGCATACTAAGTTTGATATTATTGTTTTTAATTCTTTGTATGCATGATTCAATCGAGCGCATGGGCTTAGTAAGTGTGATGAAAGGTCCCCTATTTGGAGGGGTTAAAATCCTTTACCACGATGTTTTGCCGCGCCGGTTGATGTGTGTTCGGTTGAATGCAAGATACGTTCAATCGGACATACTAAGTTTGATATTATTGTTTTTTAATTCTTTGTATGCATGATTCAATTGAGCGCATGGGCTTAGTAAGTGCGATGAAAGGTCCCCTATTTGGAGGGGTTAAAACCCTTTACCACGATGCTTTTCCGCACCAATTGGTGTATACTCGATTGGATGCGAGATGAGTTCAATCGGATACATGAGGTCCCACATTGTGGATTTGTTTGTCTATGAATGTGTTGCATGCATCAGGTCTGGTTCTGTTCGAACGTGTTCTCGAACGCCACATGAACGTGAACCTTCTGTTTACCGTTCCGTGTATGCGCACACATTTTCTTAGTTTCATCATGCATCAGGTCTAGTTCCGTTCGAACGCATTCTCGAACGCCACACGAACGTGAACCTTCTGTTTACCGTTCGAACGCGTTCTCAAACGCTACGCGAACGCACATGCATTGTTTTAGTGTTTTATGCATCAGGTCTGGCTCCGTTCGAACTCGTTCTCAAACGCTAAACGAACGTGAACCTTCTGTTTACCGTTCGAATGCGTTCTCGAACGCTACGCGAACGCGCACCCACTTAACTGAGTCATTTTCATCAGATTTCATACATAATTGTTCCGAGTAGCTATCCCTTCGTATGATGAATCTGATTGCTTCTCTGTGTTACGCAAGATTGTGTAGGTATCATTCATCCGTATTCCCCACATGTATGAGTACAATGTGTTTAACGTATTACAATTCATATATCCATGTCGTGATAGCATTTGAGTATTATTTCTTGTGGTATATCGAATGAAAACCCAGATATAAATTCCGTGGCCGATTCCGAATGGACGGTAGTGCGGTCTTTACTTGGGATACAATTCCACGTACCACTTGGAAAAGTGCTCACATGTGTGTTTATGTCCATATTAGTTATCTTCTTTTGCACCACGTCATAGTATGCTCACTTTAATGCCTAATTGCATCCTTAAGTGTCTTTTTGCATTATATACTTAGTTTACTCTTTTATTTGTGCATGGACATGTAATAGCTATTTGTTTATGATATGTCTATGAAATCACATGTTCGCCATCATTTGATTCGCCTTTATGTGTGCTTGTGTGGTTCGTGTGTGCTTGTGTTTCCATGAATACAATATGCCAATGAAGTTGTATGTTCGTTGCTACTTTGATGTACTTCCAAGCATGCAATCTTAGATGTGAAATATATGCAAATTTAGGTGTAAGTTTTATTTTTGTGCATGTGAACTTAGAACCATGATACTCTTTGAAATAAGTGTTACTTAAGCTTGATTAAATTATTACACAAATCCTTTCATTACAAGTGACATAAGTAAGGGACCATTCCGAACCCAACGGTTTGAGGTCTTCCCTTGCGAGGGGTGAGTGCAGCCTTAAATCTCATTTTTCCGGTTCGCACCGGGTGGCGACTCCATTATTCTCCGGTTTAGTCCCCCGTGGCTACTCCGTACTCCCAACCGGGCCGCGAGCCCGGGACAGCATGCGTCGTCCAGTTTCTGTGTCCCACAGTTTGGCGACTCCACTGGGGATAGAGAATCGGCCCCGAAATATTGTCTTTTGTAACGTTTGGATTTATGTTTTAATTGACCGTGTCTATAGTTGATGAAATTGGGGTTTAATCAAAGGCATTTTTTAGGCTAGGTAATGGTTTGGTGTCTTCCTTCATTCACTACCTTTCTAGAAGGAAAAGCTGTGAAGGCACCTATATAGCCATCTACTCGTAGCCTATTGTGATGGACTAATTTGGAGGACTCGTTGTTTATTCCTGACACCAAGCGATAAGAGCCTAAGAGGCTTGGGTATTTAAGTGAGCCTCGCTCCACCTTCCCTCTCGGCAATCTACAATGAGAAATCCATTTGACAGTCAGTCACACACCATAGCTCATTGGCACGTACCTTAGTGTATAAAAAAGAATACGCTCACTTGGTTGCTCGAACCCTTGATTGGGGAGACCTAGTTGTGGGCCATCCTTCGCCGATGAGAGCCTTTGTCTACACTCCTGCGAACCCACCCATAGACCGGGATTGTATGGTTAAAGTAACAATTATTTCCTTGAGTATGAGCTTATGGACCATCCTCATTTGGATGCAGTTGGACCATTGTTAGAAATGCGGACTTGCTGGGCCATTTAAACTGGGGCGAGTTCGTACCTTATGACCACTGGACCCAAAGCTTCTGAAATGTTGATGGGCCATTCTGTAGAAATTATTGTTTTGTGTTTGCATTATCTTTCTTTTATGTTTGTGTTTGGGAAAAACTTTGGTGTCACCAAGTTTGGGTCCGTGCGGCACTTGTTAGCGTTGCGCCTAACAAGTCAGCCTAGAATCGACCCTGCAAGGTCGTACCATGGTTAGCTATTTATAGAATGGAACATTATTAGGCAACGAAGTAAAGCATACATCCATAAGCATACATCCACAAGGCATAAGATAATGAAACACATTCAAGCAACACATTCGGACATAGCAATTGGAAATCAAAAGAAGCATGTTCATTAAGCAAGCCAACTAAGGGCGAGGGAGTACACAGCTGAAGCCCTTAGTATGCTGGTGGCCAAGGCCCTTCTAAGGTGCCCGGGTCACCCCCCCCTAAAGAGGTTTTAAAGACATTGCACAAGTGCCACTAGGAAACACACATGATGTTTGAGTTGTCACACCCCCTAAAATAGAAAATAAAATAAAATAAGAATAAATACAAAGTGCACACTAGCACCACACACACAAGCGGCCATGGGCAAGTCATTGGCCCTGGACAAGCTTGGAGAGTGTAGGTGCTTGTTGGGCCATTTAAACTGGGACAAGAACATATTTTATGACGATCGGGCCAAAGGCTTCTAAGTGTTGGTGGGCCACTTTGTGCTTGTGTTCGGAACATTACCGTTTGGATTTAGTTGTGCTCTTTGCCATGAGATGTGAACTTGTTGGGCCATTTAAATTGGGACGAGTTCACTTCTATGACAGTTAGCCCAAAAGTTTCTGAAATGATAACAGGCCAATTTGTTTGAGAATTTTAGTTGATGTAGTATGTTATATATGTTACATGCATCTCATGCACCTCATGCATACATATATCATGTTAACACCCTCTATGTCTCAAAAAGACATCATAGATACCGTTTGGGTTAGAAAAGGAACAAGGCTAATTAAAAGAACAGTAACAGTCATGAGTGAATCTGGTAATGAGTTATCCCGTATGGATCAGTTAGAGAACGGTCTCGCCAAGGTCACTGAACAGTTGCAAGCTTTGACTACTGCTATGGCTGGTATAGCTGGGTCTCGTGCCGGGGTTAATTCCGGGGATGTGAGGAAAGAGGAACCTTCGAACAGATTGGGGGATGATATCCCCACTTTTGATGATGATATGGCAGAGTATGCAGCAGGCAGAGTATCTGGGTCTTAGGCAGAGTTTCAGAAACTTCGGGATCAGGTTGAGTCAGTTACCCACAAGATGAGGGGTTAGAATGAGGACTTGCTGGATTATAACACACTGACTTTCGAGGAACAGTTGCCGGCACAGTTCAAGATGCCTGATATGGCTAAGTTTAACGGGAATGGGGATCCAATGGTGCATCTCCGGAAGTTTGTATCAGTCATGAGTTTAGTTGGCTTATCTCAGCGCCAAGTACAGAAAATGTTTGGAATGTCGCTCGAGGGAGCTCCTGTGGTGTGGTACCACAGTTTGGAGAAGAAAGTGAAGGAAGATTGGAGGGAGTTGGCTGATGCCTTCCTGAAGCAGTATGTCACTGACCTAGAGATCGATCTGTCACTCCGTGATCTAGAGAATGTTAAGCAGAAATCGGAGGAGAGTTTTAAGGAGTATGTGGACCGGTGGAGGGGTCAGTTGTTGAAGATGCAGACTAGGCCTTCGGAGAAGGATCAGATTAAGATGATTATCAAGGGCACCAAGCCCTCCATTTACAGCAAGTTGAGGAGGATGACCTCCATGATTGCAGACTTTCGGTAGTTGAGGGAAATTGTCATGGATATTGAGGAAGAAGAGGCCGAGAATATAAAATTCTATGGTCTGAAAAGGAGGCCCATTGGGGGAACATCGGGAACAAAGCCCGTTTCTGCTGAGATTGCCGCTATCCGGAACTGGAGATTTTCCAACTTGGGAAGACCCCTGTCAAAGGTGCTAGAGAAACTGAAGAGGCAAGGGCTCTTAAAACCCTTGGAAGCCAAACCATTACCAAATCCCCTACCATCACATTATAACCTAAGCCTTTATTATCACTTTCACCAACAAAAGGGCCATGACACTGACAATTGCGCCTGACTCCGCCATGAAATCCAAGACCTGATAGACTCCAAGAAAATACCTGACCCAAAAACAAAACAGCCTGACACACACGGAAACCCCTTACCCAATTACCGTGCCGTACCACCACCAACCTATATGATCAATTCTGGCCTCCCAGAAGACCTTGTCCTAAAATCCTTTCACCCTCAAGCCTTTTGCCTGGGAATCTAGGATAGTACTAGTGAAGATGAGACTGAGCAGGGGAAAAACTTTTGGCTTGATTTCTCTAGCAGTGACGAGGAAGAAGTAAGGGGAATGACGCGCAGTGGTCATTTTTACAATGATATGGCAGATAAGGGAAAGAAGTTTTGACAGATGGTAGAGAAGTGGTTGAGACTGCAGAAAATACTGAGGGGGATTTAGTGATGAGGCAATTGAGGAAGACTAGAGCACAAGTGAGTATCTGGGAACTGTTATGTGCATCTCGGGAGCATAGGCAAGCCATGGTTGAGGCTTTGAGCAAGATTGTGGTACCGGAAGACGCCAACCCCGCAATGTTTGTGGGTCGGTTCAGAAGGAAGCTTTGCAGATATCTTTTTATGAGGATGAACTCCCAGCATAGGGGAGGAATCATAACAGGCCTCTATTTATCAGGGCCGAGGTGAGGGGCAAGAGAACTTCGTGTGTAATGGTGGATGACGGTTCGTCCATCAATGTGTGCCCGCTGAAAATTCTGGCAAGATTGGGTATGAAAGCAACAGACTTGGACCCCTCCAGTATGACTATTAAGGCTTATGATGACAGTAAAATGGGAGTTGAGGGTACCTTTGTGGCTGTGGTCAAGGTAGGACCGATTGAAGATGAGGTTGAGTTCACAGTACTGGACATCCCGGCTACTTTCGCCTTATTGTTGGGAAGGCCTTAGTTTCACAAACTTGGGGGTGTGCCTTCTACTTTACATCAGATGATCAAGTTCCCATATGAGGGAGAAGTTGTTACTATCCGGGTTGAGTTAGATAATACGTGGCTGCCTTGGAGATACAACCTTTCACGAGGTTTCAGGTGTCAGCTACTTTTGAGGAATGGGTGGATCCTAGGGTGGCTGGAATCATGAAAAAAATGAAGTTTGAACCGGGTGAAGGTTCAAGATTGCCAGATTTCAGAGGACAGACTACTCGGAAAGGTTTGGGGTATAAATTTGATGAAGAAAAGCAAAGGTCAAGAAAAATGGCCTGAAACTGATGGAATGTTTTGTGAAAGCTTCGGGATATCAAGGGAAGCCTGAACCTGTGGAAGTTAATGGAATTATGGTACCTGAGTTTGAGATCTTCCAGGATATGTTGGGTAAGAAGCTGATAGTTGAAGAAATTGTGAAGAAAGAATAAGAGAATTGGGAGGAGGAACTAATAAAGTTGGAGAGCCTGACTCTGGGAGAGGATGAAAAGTCTGAGGAAGACCTGATTGCAGAGGAAGAAGTGTCTATAGATGATGAAGACATCTACCTTCCTGATTTGTTTGAATGTACTTCCGCATTATCCAATAATAAGACATTTCTATTGCTTACTTGCCTGAGTCATTTCCATTTACTCTGCACGAATCAATCATATTGATATCAGTTCGGCCAGAACTACTGCATTTAACTTGGGTACACTTGAGAACCCCAAAGAAATTCAGATTGCAAGTGAAGTTACCTCTGAAGAGAGGGGGAAACTAGAAGAAGTGTTGGTCAGATATGCCAAAGTGTTTGCTTGGTCCTATGAGGACATGCCTGGGGTAGACAGAAACATTGCCCAACACACAATACCATCTTATCCGAATATGAGGCAAGTAAAACAGAAACTCCGATGGATGAGACCAGAATGGGCTGAGAAAGTCAGAGAGGAAGTTAAGAAACAGATAGATGTGGGGTTCCTAGAAGTATTAAAGTATCCTGAGTGGTTGGCTAATATAGTACCGGTGCCAAAGAAAGATGGGAAGGTCAGAATGTGTGTAGACTACAGAGATCTCAACAAGGCTTGTCCGGAAGATGACTTTCCTCTGCCACATATAGATGTTCTGGTTGATAGTGCGGCTTTATCTGCTATGTATTCATTTGCAGATGGATTTTCAGGTTACCATCAGGTTCTCATGGCTGAGGAAGACAAACATAAGACCGCATTTGTTACTGAGTGGGGTACTTATTGTTACAAGGTTATGTCGTTTAGGCTTAAGAATGCGGGGGCTACCTATCAGCGGATGGCCACTACACTTTTCCATGACTTGATGTACAAAGAGATTGAAGTGTATGTGGATGACATGATGGTGAAATCAGAGACAAGACTTGGGCATATTGAAGCACTGGAAAGGTTTCTTTAGAATTTTGACAGATACAACCTGCGGCTTAATCCCAAGAAATGTGTATTTGGGGTGACATCAGGGAAATTGCTTGGTCATATAGTGGGAATGGGCGGAATAGAGGTAGACTCCGAGAAGATCAAGGAAATCACATAAATGCCTGCACCGAAGACAGAAAAAGAAGTCAGAGCATTCTTTGGAAAGATTCAGTACATCAGTCGGTTCATTGCCAAGTTGACATCAGTATATGAGCCTATCTTCAAACTGTTGAGAAAAGATCAGCCAGTGAGATGGAATGAACAGTGTCAGACAGCCTTCGACAAGATCAGAGAGTACTTGGTAAAGCCTCCTGTATTGAAACCTCGAGACCGGGCAGTCCTTTGATATTGTATTTGGCTATAGAATCAGAGAACTGCGGCATGGGGGCAATGATGGTACAGGCAGATGAGACAGGGATAGAACATGCAGTTTACTATCTGAGTAAGAAGATGCTCCCGTATGAGGCTCGGTATCAAGAAGTAGAGAAGATCTGTCTTGCCGTGGTATGGGCTTCTAGAAAATTGCGGCATTATTTCCAGTCATACAAGATCCTGATAGTTGCCAAGGAAAATCCTCTGAAATATCTTCATTCGGTGCCTTCACTAGTGGGAAAATTGGGCAGATGGTTGGTATTGCTGACAGAGTTTGACATTGAGTATCTCACCTCCAAAGTGATCAAAGGGCGAGCGGTAGCAGAGTTTCTGGCAATGCAACTGTTGAGGGGGATCAGTACAAGTTTGAATTTCCAGATGAAGAGATCCAAGCAATAATAGTTCAGAGATGGAAGGTGTATTTTGACGGAGCTGTGAATTAAAAGGGAGCCGGAATTGGGATCGTGATAGTGACCCCCGAGGGAGAGACTTTACCTTTGGCCAAGAGGTTGACATTCAGAGTGACTAATAACATGGCCGAGTATGAAGCATGTGCTTTCGGTTTGACAGCATTGATAGCCTTGAAGGCCGGGAGTGTGGAAGTCTACGGAGATTCTATGTTGGTGGTCCAGCAGATGCGAGGAGAATGGGAATTGAAAGAAGAACAGTTGAAACCTTACCTTTTTCACCTCAGAAATTTGGCGCAGGTTATCCCCGAGTGTAAGTTTCAGTACTTACCGAGAGAAGAGAATCAGATGGCAGATGCATTGGCTACACTTGCAGCAACTTGGGAAAATCCAGAAAAGTTAGTGATGAGACCGTTGATACTGACAACAGCGAGCAGACCTGTTTATGAGATAGAAAGAATTCTGGAAGTTGAGGTCGACGATGGTAAACCTTGGTATTATGACATTCAAAGGTATCTGGAACATGGTGAACTCCCGGGAGGGGCATGCAGAAAAGACAGAATAGCCATTCAGAAGTTAGCTTCCCAGTATGTGATTTTAAAAGGGGAACTGTACAAGAGGCAAGCAAACGGTATTCAGTTGAAGTGTTTGAGAAAGGAAGAAGCTCAGCTTGTAATGGAAGAAATACACGACGGGGTATGTGGTCCGCACATGAACGGGTTGAATCTGTCCCGAAAGATAGTGAGATAAGGTTTTTATTGGTCAACCATGGAAACACACTGCGCGAAGATGGTAAAGCACTGTCATGACTGTCAAGCACACGGTAATTTGAATCACTTACCACACACAGAATTGCACGGGTTGTCAGAGCCGTGGCCTTTCTCATCATGGGGAATTGATATGATTGGAGAAATTAGACCAAATGCATCGAATGGGCATCACTTCATAGTAGTGGCCGTAGATTACTTCTCGAAGTGGGTGGAAGCCGAATCATTCTGCAATGTTATAGCAAAACAGATGGAAAAGTTTATAGCTTGGAACCTCATTTGTCGGTATGTTATGCCGCATCATGTAGTGACAGACAACGGAGTTCAGTTTCACGGAGAGACGAAGGCGATGTTACAGAGGTATGGGGTAGGCCACCACAAGTCATCACCGTACAGGCCGCAGGAAAATGGGGCAGTTGAGGCAGCCAACAAGACTATAAAGACGATTTTAGCCAAGATGACAGAGAACTGCAGAGATTGGGCCGAGAAACTACCATATGCTTTGTGGGGGTACAGAACATCAGTAGGAACGGAAACAGGGGCCACGCCTTACTCTTTGGTCTATGGAATTGAAGCAGTGTTACCAGTGGAAGTGGAAATATAGTCTATGAGGGTCTTAGCAGAAGCAGAATTATCGGAACCAGAATGGGCCGCACAGTGGTTTGATCAGTTAGCACTGTTGGATGAGAGGAGGACGAAGTCTTTGTATCACATGCAGTTGTATCAGAAGAGACTAGCCCGGGCATTCAACAAGAAAGTATGTCCCACCAAGATCAAAAAGGGTGATTTGGTACTTAAGCAGTCGAGTCCGTTGACGACAGATCCGAGAGGAAAATTCAGACCTAACTGGGAAGGACCTTACATAGTACATAAGGTAATGGGAAATGGGGCAGTGAGGTTATCAGACTTGGAAGGAAACGAGTTCACCGAGCCGATCAACATGTACAGATTGAAGCAGTACTTTGCCTGAGGGAAAAAGGACCGATCAGTCACCAAGGGAATTGGCAGAAGACCTAACCCAACGGAGTAGGAAAATCATTCATGCATACACGTAACATTGCATTCATTCCGTGTTTTTTTTTTGTTTTGTGTTCGCAGGTTCGAAGAAAAGAGAAAGCGGCAGAAATGAGCCAAACAGTGTCAATGCAGTTTCAATTTTGGGGGTGAGTCCCAAGAGGCGAGGCCCACATCTATACCAGTCTGGGGGCGAGGCCCACATCAGCAACAGTTTGGGACGAGACCCATATTAGTATCAGCTTATGGGCGAGGCCCACTTTTGTCAGCGGTGTTGGGTCGAGGTGCCCAGGGTCGAGGTGCCCCCGTTGTCGGTTGTAGTTCTGGGATGCGTCCCAGGGTCGAGGTGCCCACTACATCATCATTTTGAGGGTGAGGTCCCTATTGCCAGCGGTGTTGGGTCGAGGTGCCCAGGGTCGAGGTGCCCCCGTTGTCGGTTGTAGTTCTGGGATGCGTCCCAGGGTCGAGGTGCCCACTACATCATCAGTTTGAGGGCGAGGTCCCTGTTGTCAACGGTGTTGGGTCGAGGTGCATAGGGTCGAGGTGCCCCCGTTGTCGGTTGTAGTTCCGGGATGCGTCTCAGGGTCGAGGTGCCCACTACATCATTAGTTTGAGGGCGAGGTCCCTATTGTCAGCGATATGGGGTCGAGGTGCCCCCGTTATCAGTTGCAATTAGTGGGATGCATCCCAGGATCGAGGTCCACTGCAGCACCAACTCAGCTCGAGGCAGCAGACGAGCCAGGTAAGTGAAAATGCATTACATAACTTTGATAGGATTGTTCAAAGTCACACACTGCACAAGTCCCATCAAAGTGAGGGCGACTGTAGGCATTGCATTTTTTCATGTGAAACCCGATGATGAGTCTCAGTTGGAGGCACTACCTTTTAAGTCACGGAAGCCGCGAGAAACGGACGTCGGAAGGGAGGAGTCAAGAATTGACTCATATTCGGATTAAGTTTGCTGGTTTAGCTTCGGGTTACTTGTTGGTTTTCCGTTTTAAAAAATTATGCTCTGCCCACACCCATCTAACCCACACAAGTTTAGCCCAAACACCTAACCAAGCCCGCACACAACATCAAAACACATAGCCAAGCCCACCCACCTAATCAAGGCCCACACGCCCAAAGCCTTTAATACACACCCCAAATTAAATAATTATTAATTAAATTAAAACATTAACTAAATAAATATTAATTAAATTAAATATATAAATAAAATATCTACCAAACATAAAATAAGTATATGCCTAATATAAACTAATCAAATATAATCATTCCTAACTAAATAATATATTTACCAATCTAAAATATTTGACTTCCTAATCAACACCAATCTAATCTTGTAACTCCTAATTTATAATATTTTGTCCCCCCTCAATCTTGTGTATGCCATTCTTGAGAAGCCTAAATTAGAAACCAAGATCATTTTCCTTGTGAGACAAGTGAAGCCCTAGCCATTCTCTATATAAACAACCACCACCCAAAACCTCTCCTCCTCTCTCTAGTTCACGTTTTTCACAAGTAAAAGAAGCCAAAAATTTTGTCCACTCTCCATTCTCTCAAGTTCAGATATACTACAAAGAAATAACACAAAAATTCTCTTTATCTCCTTCCCCTAATCACCGAAAATCATACTTCCATTTAGCAACCTAAATCACCCCAAAACAAAACGCCAAAAACATCAGCCATACACGCCCAAAACAGCAGCAAAACGACCTTAAAACAGCAGCCCCTAAATCACCAAAACCAGTAACTAAAAAACTGTATTTTTAATCCTTAACACAGTAACTAAAAAACTACACTTAAAGCCTTCAAAAAAAACACCCAAAACAGTCCATTAAAACACCAAAACAGTGACCTGAACAGCAAGCAGAAATACAGAGAAAACAGTAGCAAAGTGGAGGCCAAACAACAGCAAAATGGAGGCCAAACAGCAAGCAAAACAGCAAAACAGTGAGTCAAGACGCTAAACCAATGAACCGGAGAAGTAGCGGTGTGATAGCCCTTCCGACGGCCGTGAAACGCGAGTTTGAAAGTCGACATAAAAGGTTAGACCTGGGGGAATTTTCCACATTCACTTTCTGTTTTATTTGTATTATTTATTGAATATTGCTTGCATGATTGTTATGTTGAAATGCATGTTGTGGCCCTTGAGTAGATAAATATGCATGGATTATGAGATATTGTATGTTGTGGCTTTGGAATAATACGAAAGATGTGTCAACTCTCGCGGACATAAATTTCTTAGCCGATTCCGAATGCACGGTAGTATTATCTGTACTCGGGATACAACTCCACGTACCACTTGAGTAAATGACACTTTCTTTTGTCTTATATTGCTTTGATTTATTTATTTTTCGTCATTTGAATTCTGCATGTTACTTTTGTATGCATGATTCAATCGAGCACATGGGCTTAGTAAGTGCGATGAAAGGTCCCCTAAACGAACGAACGCGAACCTTCTGTTTACCGTTCGAACACTTTCTCGAACGCTACGCGAATGCGCACCCACTGAACTGAGTCATTTTCATCAGATTCCATACATAATTGTTCCTAGTAGCTATCCCTTCGTATGATGAATCTGATTGCTTCTCTGTGTTACGCAAGATTGTATAGGTATCATTCATCTGTATTCCCCACATGTATGAGTACAATGTGTGTTTATGTCCATATTAGTTATCTTCTTTTGCACCACGTCATAGCATGCTCACTTTAATGCCTAATTGCATCCTAAGTGTCTTTTTGCATTATATACTTAGTTGACTCTTTTATTTATGCATGGACATGTAATAGCTATTTGTTTATGATATGTCTATGAAATCACATGTTCGCCATCATTTGATTTGCCTTTATGTGTGCTTGTGTGGTTCGTGTGTGCTTGTGTTTCCATGAATACAATATGCCAATGAAGTTGTATGTCCGTTGCTACTTTGATGTACTTTCAAGCATGCAATCTTAGATGTGAAATATATGCAAATTTAGGTGTAAGTTTTATTTTTTTGCATGTGAACTTAGAACCATGATACTCTTGGAAATAAGTGTTACTTAAGCTTGATTAAATTATTACACAAATCCTTTCATTACAAGTGACATAAGTAAGGGACCATTCCGAACCCAACGGTTTGAGGTCTTCCCTTGCGAGGGGTGAGTGCGGCCTTAAATCTCATTTTCCCGGTTCGCACCGGGTGGCGACTCCATTATTCTCCGGTTTAGTCCCCCGTGGCTACTCCGTACTCCCAACCGGGCCGCGAGCCCGGGACAACATGCGTCGTCCAGTTTCTATGTCCCACACTGCCCCTGGGACGAAAATCACCCGTCAACTATCGGCGCCGTCTGTGAGGAAAGAACAAAAAATAACTTGCGTAGTAAGACGATGGTAGAAGATGGAAACCATGGGTCGTTGGAGAGTTCAGCAGCATAATGGTTTGGGAAAATAAGGGAAAAGCTGGATGAAAGGGAATGGGAAGAAGATGGTCAGAACGGAAAGATGAAAAGGTTCACAAGAAGAAGAAAGGCTGACAGTAATGGAATAGATATGGGAAGGAATGCCAAAGGAATTTCGGGCGGAAACGGCTTTCCTTTTTTATTTTGGGTTGTAGAATAGAATGTAAGAGGGTCAGCCAACGATCACCCATTAGGACTGAGTTGTAGAATGAAATATAACATTGTGGTTGGGTGACGTTTTAGCTGGACAAGTCCCTCCAGTAGCAGTTGCCATGCTTGTTCGACCTGCCAGGGTCCTCAGTTCCACAGGGAGGTAGTGCTAAAGAATCGGCCAAAGGTAGAGGATGACATCCATTAGGGTCGCCCCTTCGTTCATCACCGTGGCCTCCCCGAATGAGAGAAAAGGAGAAAAATGGGCACGATGAGGGCCACAATGAGTCTGAACAGAAGACCTTGGCTAGGCTTCCAGATTTGCTCAGAAAAGGTTTTGGAAGGCCCGGTCGGGGATTCCTGTCAACACGGTCTGGAAGCAAGTTCAGAAGGATCTGAAGATGTGTCGAATTGCCAAGACAAGAACCGGAAGATTATTGTAAAAGCCTCTCTTAAAACGACCCGTAAAGAGTTATAAGAAGGGCAGTTGGTCCATTGAATATGAATAAAACTTTCTATTTTGAATTAAGAAATTTGTCCACTTTACTTGTTTGTTAATTTAATGTGAAAGCTATGTTCAATATTCATGGGATGTGCTCGATACAAAGGGGTGATCGGTAGTCGGGAAGGACACCAAGCCCGTGGCACGCCAATCCCGGGTGTCATTA
>SKCR01010375.1:0-22301 GCA_019454045.1 Zanthoxylum bungeanum | reverse complement strand
TTATTTCATGTTTGAGTAATAAATCGATTTACTAACCTGGAACACTAAATTATGCGAAAGCCTTTGTCGATGGTCAGACGCAAATACCCAGTATAACTCAATTGAACCATATGTCTATGTCAACCAAATTACCTGGATTCATTAAGTTTAAGTTCCAATTATGGCTACCCCCGCCCGACATGTATATGTCTATCCTGTAAGGAAATCTATTAAAGGGTTATCTATCCTCAAGGAAGATCGTGAGCTATTAAGTCAAAGGCTAAAACCTAAAAATCCTTCGTCAAGTTTATTTTAAGTTTACCATATCAATCTTATTATTGGCTAGTTAACAAGAAGCATTAACTTAAGATTTAATAAGTAAACCATTATATTACCCAAACTATAAAATAACCTCTTATAAACTGGTGATATTGGATTTCATCACAACCCCAGATAACAGGCTTAGCTGCGACACATATTTAAAACTAATAAAACTTAAAAATAAAACACATAAGTAAAATGCTGAAAAGTAAAACGCTAGAAATTAAAAAGGTAAAAGTACAATAAAAGAAAATTCCTAGGGTTAAAATGATCCATTTTTATTAATACTATTTTAGATATCTCCTTATTATAATAATTAACTTGTGTGATATTACCAACCAGCCATATAGGCGGTAACCTGATTAAGTCAAATTAAGTCTGACCAACCATAAAGGCGGTATCCATTATTTGTCCATAAACCAGCCATATAGGCAGTAATTATCAACCGACCAACCAGACGGTATCCATGCTTAGTCAGGTTAAAACTAGTTTATAATTACTTACTAAACCGACCCACCAATATAGCGTTATGCTTGTTAAGTCAAGTTTTAAATAGTTTATATATTATATTAAGGGAGATTAATCTAAATAGCAATAATAAAAGTTTTACCTTTCACCCTAGCAGGGGGAAGTTACCTCCTCATTGCTGAATAGTAAAAACTGAAAGAGTAAAGAAGGTAAATTACTATTACAAAAAGTAAATAAAATTAATTACAAAACTGAAATAAAAACAAATAAACTAGATATAAACTCCTTATCATTATCAGAGAATTCAGAAAGGAAGGTACATTTGAAATCAGAAAATGAGCTGAATTTATAGGCCTCGGTAGGCCATGCGCGTCGAGACGCACCGTATTTTCTGGCGCCAAATACGGCGCATTTTCGGTGCCAAATATGACGTATTTTTTGGATTGGTGACACGTGGTAAGGCGGCTGGGAGCTGAATGATTGTACTGATGTGGCGATGATATGGTTTGACCGTGGCGACACGTGGGCGATGTGGATCTTCGGCACCTAGGATTGTGACACATGTCACGCAATGATTGGCTGATGATGATGTGGCGATGACGTGGCAAGTTGACTTGGCAAGTGGCTGATATGGATGCCTACGTGGATGACACATGGACGACACGTGGCGATGGTGATTGTCGGCAACATGTGATGGCGACACGTGGCCAACAGCGCACTTTAGCAGAATCGGTGAGAGGTTTTTGACACGTGGCACGTGCATGTTAGCAAATGCGCATGTTAGCAAACTTCTCTGATTGTGACATGTGTCATGGTGCATTTTAGCATGAAGCGGCGCACGTTATCATAGAACCAGCGCACGTTAGGCATCGCGACGCGTGGAGCGCTTCGCGATGCGCCAAATGACCATTTTCCTTTGTTTGTCCTTTTTTTCACTGTTTTGGCCCCAAATCACCTAACTTTATTTATCTACAAAATAACACAAAACACATTAAAATTCATTCACAAAACTCAATAAACTAATACAAAATATTAGGTCAAATAAGTGGGAAATAGTGATACATTTACCACTCATCACTCACTCACTTTTGCAAGGTTACCGTTATAAGATTTTTTTAGGTTTAATTCTCCTTGCCAGCCTCCAAAAATCAACCTCCATTTGTGAAGGGATATGTTCCATTTTTATAGTGAAACTCGCGAGTCCAAGATGGAAGGAGGAGCAGAATCTCATCTCTCTTTAATTTATCCCGAGTGATTGGTAATCAAAACGTCAGACACAGCTTGAACTATGTCCAGCTGGATGTAGGGTTTGGGATGTACCTCTGGCCAGACATAATCAAGCTCGTGATTTTATCTTTTTTAATTTTAAATGTTTCTTGATAACTCGATACATATCTGGTCGGCTATTAGATTTGAATATATGTCCGGCCGGACATAATCAAGTCCCTTAACTTTAGTAACTAACAATCTGCTCGTTCACTGATAGTTGATTCATGTCCGATCGAATGTAGGGTTTTCAATGAATATTCGGTCGGAGGTAGTGGCTAGAGAAAATGTAGGTTGGATATAGGTGATGTCCGGCTGGCTTTTAAACATATTTTTGGAGTTTCTTTCCTTATTGACATTCACCCTTACAATTTCCCAATCTTCAGAAGGTGTCCCCGTAAGAGACTCATCATCGTGTTATGCATAAAAATCTAATTTCTACAGTCGCCCCCACTTTGCTTGGCTTCTGCAATATGTGACAGTGACAAGTCTATCAAAGTCATACATGCATTTTACTTACCGAGTTCGTCTGTTTTGGCGAACTAACCTGGATGTGGTGTAGTTTGTTTAATGTTTGGTGTCTGTACCCTATTATCAGAGTTATTTACGATGCTTCAACCTCATTCTTGAAGTCTGTACCTCATTCTCGGAGCTTTCTGTAACGCTTTAACCTGATTTTTGAAGCTTGTACCCCATTCTCATAGTTTTCTATGACGCTGCAACCTCATTCCTGAAGTTTGTACCCCATTCTCAAAGTTGTCTTCATTCTTTAAGTTTGTATCCCATTCTTGGAGTTGTCTTCATTCTCAAAGTATGTACCTCATTCTCAAAGTTATCTTCATTCTCGAAGTTTGTTCACAATTCTCAAAATTTCTCTTCATTCTCGAAATTTTGTTCCCCATTCTCGAAGTTATTTTCAGTCTCAAATTTTGTTCCCCATTCTCAGAGTTATTTTTATCTCGAAGTTATTTTCTTCTCGAAGTTTTCTTCATTTTTGAAGCTTTCTTCATTCTTGAAGTTGTCTTCATTCTCAAAGTTGTCTTCATTCTTGAAGTTGTCTTCATTCTCAAAGTTGTCTTCATTCTCGAATTAGTCTTCATTCTCAAAGTTGTCTTCATTCTTGAAGTTAATCTGGATTGTTAGTGTTGGACAATTATGACCCATAGCGTCACTATTTGTACAGATCACGGTGTTGTTGTACAAATTAACTATGTGACAAAGGAGTTTGCACTTATCATTTGTGATTAGATTACCTAGATGTATAAATGATGAGAGAGGTCCCTATGATTTGTTCCTAGATGGAGAATGATATGAGACACTATCAGTCCACGTAGGATAAATCATTAAATATCCCTAGTCAGAGTATTATCGAGATTGGACATCGATAAATACGTAAAAGACTAGTATTACACTTGTGCGCGTTTTGAGGCACACACGACATAGTTCTCATATATTTGGGTATAGGATACTCATGCAAGTGTAATAAGAGGTTGTTTTACCGATGGTACGGTGGGGAAACAGCTTCGCTCTGGATAGACCCTTCCGGAATCCCATTGGTAGTATGACTATGTGTCTATGGGAGTCTGCAATCAGGGTAGGTGTATTTGGTCTTAACCTGAGACTTGCACCGCTAATACTTGCGACAATCAACATACTTTGGTTGAGGTCTTCCAGGGCTTTAACAGGTTCTGTGTACGCCAATGCTGGGTATATTGAGAATCGTAGTGTGTTGGGTGTGATGTTAAGACAGAAGTATCACTCCAGTCATTTGGAGATGATGGTCACATAGGATACGGAACTCGTTCTCTTAAATGCTCGAGCTATCAGGATATTATGACTAGGTCATGTATATCTGATTATAGAGATTAGTAGTCAGACATCCGATATGTGCTTCGTACGGGCAGACAACAATTCCAGCCCCAGGCCTAGCACGTTAACATCCGATACTGGATCGACATACATAATACTACGTATACTACGCTTGATATAGATCACACATTCCTATAAGGATATTTCTGGAGAATTGGGTAGGCATGGCGCTTTGCTAGAAGCCAACCTTGTCTTGTAATCGGTATAAACGTAGTAACGGTACTTACGTGTTCGGATAGTCCAACGACCGTATTTTACTGCCAACATATCCAGATCTCATGGGTCGCTTCCCGAAGATTCATCGATGATGTATGACTCGCACTTTATTAATCTGGGATTAATTAGATGAGAGAGAAAATTAATCTGGGATTAATTACGGAGATATTTTATCTGGGATATAGATTAATTAAGAGAGAGAACGATTAATTTGGAATTAATCGATAAAATAATATATTCGATATATTATGCGAAATTAGATTTCGACGGGAAATTAAAATTAGATTTTAATTCGGGCGAACGAATTAATTTAGAATTAATTTGTTAGCGACGTGAATAGTGATTTCGCTAGGCGTAATCGTTTAATCACGTCGCGACGAAAAATTTGTTAATTCGGAATTAGCGAACCCGAGCCCGAGTGTGTTTACGAGCGCATTCGCATTTCAAATTCGAATGCGGCACGCAAGTCACATCAATCATCAAATTGCAAATCACATCAAGCGTCAAATCACATGTCACTTTGAGTGATATGACATTTGATTGATTGATGTGAGTTGATTTGAGATGATGACAAGTCATTTAATGTTTGTCTTTTGAAAATTGAAAAAGTGGTATATGTTTATTATTTTTTGAAATTAATAAACACTTTACATTTTTTTTTCTTTTTCTCTCTCTCTCTTCCCATTCACGTTTTTACGTGAAACCCTTCTTCCCTCTCTTTTCTCTCCCTCTCAGCTTTGAGCCACTTCTCTCTTCTCCATTTTTCTGGTTCGACCGAATGACAAAGAGAAGCTTGTGAGAGTGTTTTGTGGCAAACAAATGTGCTAGCAACACACTTGGGTCAATACAAAGGTGATAGGGCAGTGAACCTTTGAGCTTGGAATCCGTTTTTGAAGCTTGAAGCTTGGAGCTTCCATGGAGTCATCAATGGCCGAATTCTTGGAGGAGTTTCACAGCCCAAACCGAGCAGTCCACGAGCTAGAAGAGCCACTTTAATGTGTATTCACTTGTTTCATTGCTTGATTTCATGATCTTGGACCTAATCTAGAAACCAACAGTTAGGGATATGCCCTATACCCAACTTGTTGATGGGCTATATGTACATGTATTTGCAATATTTTCATTATTAATAAAATGGCCAATCTTTATTATATATGTCTTACATAAATTATATGAATCATCAAACACTATAATAAGCCATTGGAGTAATAAGATGATGGCTTCCACACCTTATGAGAATCATTACTCTCAAATGTTCTTAGTCATAGTTTTATGAATAATCTGGGCTTTCACAAAGCGAATAGACTAGCATGATGATATGATCCGCCCTTAAGTGGGGTAGCTGATCTCATAGGGTATTAGCGGAGATCCGTCTGTTTGGTGTATCACATGGAATCATGAGTTACTCGTGTCCATCGAACTGACCGTCGAAAGTTTTCACATGGAGTGTTTATCCCATGTGTCTGTGAGAACTTTCATGTATCGATTGTATGACTAGTCCTTAGACTTGAGGTCTTTACAATCTTATGTGTGGATCAAATGAATTTGACATTCTTCTCCTTCCCCGGTTCAAAAGATCCGGTCATAAGGGTATGATTAGGTCATTTGTTGAAACATATGAGTTTGTAAAGATACAACAGAGAATCACCACTCTCTCGGATAATATTTTTTATAAAGTAGTATTCCAGTTCGCGGGTTGATATGTGTGATCAGTGCTTGAGACTGGGCCCCGCAGCGAAGAATCATGTGAGATTCTTGGTGTAGACAACAGGAGCTGGGCGACGCCGTCCTAGGCTCGCGGCCTAGCTGAGAAGTACGAAATAACATGGAGTCGCCACCCGGTGTGAACCGGGACAAAGATTTAAGGCCGCACTCACTCCTCGCAGGAGAAGACCTCAAAACGTTGGGTTCGGAATGGTCTTTACTTTATGATATCTTGTAATGCTTGTGATTTGTGTAATATTAACCAAGTCTACTTAGCATGCATGCGCTCAAGGGTACTTAGATCTAACATGCTTTTATCTAAATATTCCATGCAACATAACACAACGAGCACATTGAATTATTACATTAACATACAAAATCATTACCCAAACACATCATAAACTAATAACATGCATAAAGGACAACCTAAATATGCTTTAACAAATAAATAACAAACTAAACTAAATCATGCTTTAAATAATAAATGAATAACCTAAAGGCTATAACATGCTCAAATACAAATTCGGATGAGACGAGATATATGTATCTTAAGTGGTACGTGGCATTGTATCCCGAGTGCAGACCGCACTACCGCCCATTCGGAATCGGCTACGGAATTTACGTCCGGGGTTCCCTCCGATATACGCAAGAAGTAAGATTATATTCCATTCACCCGAAATCACATCACACACTAAGTTTTATTTCATGCAAACAAATTTCAAACAACATGCCAAACTGACTATTCAAGCTAAACACATTCCCTACGTCATTATTTCATACGAATAAAATAAAATACATGTCTCTTAATTCACTAATCCATACAAATAAAACAAATTACATGCTTTCTAATCCATTAATTCATGCGAATAAAAATAACAAATTAACTAAGAAATAAATGATGATAAATAAAATAGGTGCCCTCAGGTCTTACCTTTTAGTCGCTATCCGGGAGTGCGTTCCACGGTGCCAGAAGGGTTATCATCCCACTGTTCTCACTGATCCGTTGTTTCCGCTGTTTTGTCCGGGTTCACTGTTTCCGCTGTTTTGTCCGCTTTCAACGGATCCGCTGTTTCTGCCATTTTCACTGTTTTCACTGTGTTTTCACCCGCGGTTACAGTTTACTGTTTTATCTGTGTTCTCACAGTTTCAACTCGCCGTTTTTTCCGTTTCACTCGTTATTTTCACTCGTCATTTTTTTGCATTTTTTTTTATTTTTCACTCGCTGTCTCTCTGTTTTTCAACTCAAATTTTCATTCTCTCTCTTGGATGATTTTTCACGTATGCATGGAGGCTCAATTGTGGGTTATTATGGGCTCGGTTTCAGGGCAGTTTGGAGAGGTTGTTTCACGTGTGCATGGCACATGCATGGGGGCAGTTTGCTGCTTTGGTCGATCAGTTTATCATCGGCAGAATGTGTCTCTTTGGTGGGCTGTTCTTGAAGAGGGTTCTGGTGTTTGTGTGGTTTCTTTGTTACGGCTAATGGAGGGGTAGTGGCTGTGGCGTGAGCAGTGTGCTTTGAATGGTTTCTGTTTGGCCGTGAGGTTAGGGACAGTTAGGCGTGAGCTTGTGCATTTGTTGAATGAAGGCAGGGGCTGTTTCACGTGCATATGGGGCTGTTTGAAGGGGTTGTGCGTGTATTCAGGAGGCTGTTTGAAGGGCTATTCACTGGTAGTGTTTATGCGTGGCTAAAGGGCTGTTGATAGGCAGTATGCGTGAGAGTGTGTGCATGGGCTGTGACGGCATTGAGGGTTTGTTTCTGGTTCGTGTTTGATGCTTGAGGGCTATGTCCTTTGGCTGTTTGAAGACATTAATGTGGACGTATGAAGGTAGCTCAGGGGATGTTTGAAGACTAGTGGATGTGGATGTGTTGAAGGCGGTAGGGGTTCATTTTGATCGGCTACCGAGAGGGTTATTGGCAGCGTGTGGTATGAGGAGTTACGTGATGGTTTGCTGGGGGTTCATTCGGCAGGGGGGTTGTTTGGTCTCTTGCCGAGAGTTGCGGGTGAAGGCTCGACAGTGAGCTGTTGCAGTGTGCTCGGCAGTGGTCAGTTTGGTGAGGGAAATGGCGTGATGAAGGGTTTCTTGGTACTGCAGGGGGTGTTGGCTCTCGGCATGAAGAGTGGTAGGGAGGGAGAAGGGACTGCTAAGGGTTTGTTATGTGTTCAGGCGTGAAGGAACATGGTTGCACTGGCTAGGGCGTTTAGTAAGGCAGTGGCTTATGGTGCATGGGCAGTGCAGTGGCTTGCATGTGGATTTGGCAGTGTTAAATGCGTGAGTTTGGAGGATTTTGGAGGAGCTTTCAGCGTGAATGTTGGCTGCTGTGGAGGAGGTATTATGAGCAATGGATTGAAGAGATTTTTGAGAGTTCTATGGATGCTTGTGGGTGCGTGAAAGTGTGTGTAGAGAGACGGCATCCAAGGGCTGTGGGTTAATGCATGGCAGTGAAGGTTGGTCTGCTGGTTGAAGGGTGTGTGTGTATGGTGTCTCGGTTCTTCACGGCATTGCAGTGAGGGTGATAGGGTTTCGGCAGTGGCCAAGTGCTGTGTTTAAGGTGCGTGAAGATCAGTGGGCGCTTGATGGTGGTGAGAGGCGTGAAGATGTTGATGAAGATGGGAGATGCGTAAGGGCTGTGTTCGTTGGAGTGTAATGATGCCGTGAGTGATGAGGATGATGATGGTGTGTGGAAGAAGTGAAGGTCCGATGAGAAGAGCAGCTGGCCTGGCTTATAGTGGACTGATTGAGGGTTATTGATGAGTTATGGGTTGTGCAGAATGGTCATGGAGGATATTGTTTGTTTGTTGATTGGAAAGAATTAGGTGGGTGGTTCACGTGAATGTGGGGGAATTATTGTTATTGAAATGGTGAAAGGTGGCAGAGGGAGTTGTAGTGAAATGGGTTTGTCTTGATAATGGCACGTGGGGCATATTATTGTTTTGAAAATAAAATAAAAAAGAAATGGAGAGTGGGATGCATGGTGATGGCCGAATATGGGGACAGGGTGGGAAATTAATTTGGTTTAATTAAGTTGTTAATTTATGTGTGTGTATGGAATGTGCGAAGGGTGTATTTTTTATTTGTGTTTTAGTTATCCGTATTTATGTTAAAGTTATTATTTAATTGGTTGGTAATTTTTAATGATTTAATTTAATTCAAATTAATTTAATTGGTTGGTGAATTTTAATTTGCATGGAAGTTGAAGGGTCACAAGCATGGAAAGTTAGAGAGAGAGAATACGTGTGAGAAAGAGCGAGGAAAAGGTTCCGAGCGAATGATGATTTTGAAATGGAAAAGGCGACGACGAACCCGAAGCAAAACGAGCGAATAAAATCCATAAAATGTCAATTTTTGACTTTTCCCTTCCGACGACCGCTTTCCGCGACTTCCGCAACTAAAAAAAAGGTAGTGCCTCCATTGGAGGCTCATCCTCGGGCTGGTATGCAAAAATGCAATGCCTACAGTCGCCCCCACTTTGATGGGATTTGTTCAGTGTGTGCCAGTGACAATCCTATCAAAGTTCGTGCAATGCATTTTTTACTTACCTGGCTCGCCAGCTGCCACCTGACTTGCCTGTTGTATTGAGATACTTTGACCTTTGGGCTTTGTTCCCAAACTATGTTGAGATGAGGCTTTATTCTTCCGAGCTTTATTCCCGAACTGTGTAGATAATGAGGCTTTATTCCCTCGAGCTTTATTCTCGAACTGTTGAAATGAGACTTTATTCCTCCCAAGCTTTATTCCCGAACTGTGTAGATGAGGCTTTATTCCTCCCGAGCTTTATTCCCGAACTGTGTTGATATGAGGCTTTATTCCTCCCGAGCTTTATTCCCGAACTGTTGTGATGAGGCTTTATTCCCTCGAGCTTTATTCCCGAACTGTGTAGATGAGGCTTTATTCCTTGATCTGAGCTGACTGTGTGGCTTTGTTCCTGAATTGTACTGAATGTGGGCTTTATTCCCGAACTGTTGAGATGAGGCTTTATTCCTCCCGAGCTTTATTCCCGAACTGTTGTGATGAGGCTTTGTTCCTCTCGAGCTTTATTCCCGAACTGTTGTGATGAGGCTTTGTTCCTCTCGAGCTTTATTCCCGAGCTGTATTGAGATGAGGCTTTATTCCCCTGATTGTAATGAATGTAGGCTTTCTTCCTGAACTGGGCTGAATGCAGGCTTTCTTCCTGGACTGTACTGAATGTGGGATTTATCCCGAACTGAACTGAAGCAGGCTTCTTCCTGAATGTAGGCTTTCTTCTTGAACTGAGCTGAATACAGGCTTTCTTCCTGAACTGAGCTGAATACAGGCTTTCTTCCTGAACTGAGTTGAATACAGGCTTTCTTCCTGAACCGCACTGATTGGGCTTTATTTCCGAACTGAGCTGAATACAGGCTTTCTTCCTGAACTGTACTGAATGTGGGCTTTATTCCCGAACTGAACTGAATGCAGGCTTTCTCCTGAACAGTACTGAATGTGGGCTTTATTCCCGAGAATTCCATACCCGGCAGATACTGATCATGAACTAATGTGGGCATCGCCCCCAGAATGCTATACCTGGCAGATGCTGATCTGAACTGATGTGGGCCCCGCCCCAGAATGTCATATCCGGTAGATATTGATACTGAACTGATGTGGGCCCCGCCCCTAGGTTGAAATAGGCCTCGCCTTCAAACTGATACTGATGTGGGGCTTCGCCCCAAGCTGATATGATATTCTACCTCACACATTACACCACCTCTCATGAGATAATCTTTGATAGATAGACATATTTTTGTCCTCAACGAATGCTTTCGCGTCGAAACCGAAGAACCTTCAAAGTACTCGACATACTCAAGTCCAATCATCTGAATGGGTGATCTGAGCTAGACTCCGTGTGTGTGTGCCAAGGCTCTTTCGCAGCTTAGTCCTTAAGTAAGCCAACATGGTGATTTTGTTTCAGAGAGTCGAACCAGTGGGTCTAACCAACCTGGATGTCTTAATCACATTCTGTGATTACTTCAGCATACTCAACATGATATGGTTTTCATATTTTTCTTTTGTCTCTTTCTTTTTTTCTTTCCTTTTCTTTTCTTTTTTTTTTTTTTTTTTTTTTTTTCTTTTCTTTTTCTGACACACCTACCCTTTAAGGTAGCATTTCTCCTCATGGTGGTCCTAATACTCGCCCATGGGTAGCTTCACGCTTATCGGTTATAGGTTGTCTATTTTTTTCTCAGAGACATTTTTTTTCTTTATTTCCAACCATATCATATATCATAGCATCAGCAAACAAGTGTGGACATTCAGGCAAACGGTCATTCACCAATACATCATCTCTTCAACTAGTCACCTAGCTAACCACTCAGGCTTCTACTGCTAGGATCCCATAATCAAGTGCTCGTGAGTCTAACTGAGATCAATCCATTCAAAATACCGGATGAGAGCACGTCTCGAACTTATTGTTTCTAGGGTTTCTCCCTACAGCATGCAATGTCATCACCGGACATACGTCTATCTATCAAAGACTTCTCTCACTCATTTTTTTTTCTCTCCTTTTTTTTTCATTTTCATTTTTTTTTCTCTCTTTTTTTTTCTTTTTTTTTTTCAAACAATTAAAACACAATTTTTTCAAATAGGCCTTGGAATACCTGGTCAGCATGGCGCATCATCGATTCAGATCAATGTCCAGTCTGCGTTTCTTGCTAGGATCATTATCAATTCAGTCCAGTGTCGAGAGGATGGGATCAAGCTTTGGCTCAAAAGCCAGGATCTGGGCAATCAACTCTTCGGCATTTGTTACAGTCAAGAAAATGTCTTCCACAAATTTGGTGACAAACTCGTGTCTCTTGGCTTCTGGTAATTTAATGAAAGCATATGTTGTACCTACAAAAATAACACACGAGATTAAAAATTCTACATCATGTATACACAAAACATGAAAACAGAAATCGCAACACAGTGCGTGGGTTGCCTCCCTGTTAGCTATAAATTCATCATCTTTAGCCAGACATGACCGAAATCCTTCTGTCAATGTAGCTTCACCGTCGTCTTTAGTACTCGCGCCTTGATCTTTGCTGCTTTCCTTGCTCCGCCTTTGCTTTTTCCTGCAAAAATAACACAAAATTAGGAATTCCACAAAAACATGAAACAGAAATCACAGCAACTTGCATAGGTTGCCTCCCTTTCAGCATTAACTTCATCATCTTCAGCCAGACATGACCGAAATCCTTCTGTCAATGTAGCTTCACTGTCGTCTTTAGTACTTGCGCCGCTTTTTGATTTTTGCTACTTTCTCTTCTTTTCTCTTCCTTTTTTTTTTCTTTTTTAAACCTGCAAATACAAAAACAACAGAATAAAGACGTGTGCATGTAAGTATGCAAGTGTAGAGATACTCCCGTTTCATGATGAGTTGGATCCTCTTTGTGCTCCTCGGTGTCATATGTCTCTGGTCGCCCCCTGTGGGTTCCCTTTTGAATCTGCAATAACACAACACAAAACAAAGGATGCAAGTTACGTGTATGCATGGATGAATTTCCTATCCCGTTGGGTTAGGCCTTCTGCCAATTCTCTTGATGACCGCTCAGTCTTCTTTTCTTCAGGCAACATGCAGCTTCAATCTGCTTATATCGGCTGACTCGGTAAACTCATTTTTTTCAAATCTGGTAATCTCCCGGCCTTGTTTCCAATTTTCTGCCCTTTTTTCTGCTTATTCCTTCTGAGAATTCTCCATGTTTCAGATACTTCTGAATATTATGATACCAAGGCTTTCTGTCATCAACTTCCACATCCGACATCTCGTCTGTCTCATACGCCTGTTTACTTATAGCTGTCAACACAAATGATCTCATCACCAATTTCTTCGGATTTTCCCAAGCCACGGCTAGTGTCACAAATGTGTCAGTCATCTGATTTTCGGCAAGCTGAAATTTGCAATCAGGAATAGTCTGTGCCAGACTTCTGAGGTAGAACTCATATGGCTTCAACCATTCTTTCTTTAACTCCAATTCTTCTTGCATCTTCAATTTTTTCAAACATTTTTGACAACGGTTTACCCAAGCTAGAGAATTGTCTGTTTCTGATAGGGGCAATCTCTGAGGAAGTAGACTCGGTCTTTGAAGGTTTCCCAATGATCTCTTCATTCTGGTTGCACACGTTTCTGTTACTGGCTGTACAGGGCACGGTCAAACTGATCACATCATTGTTCAGGACTTGTAACTGCTCAGCAATCTCGGCTACCTTGGCTTTCAATCAATCTAGGCAGGATTCTTCGTTGACTGACTTACTCATACTGGCTGACGGTTCTTTGACAAATCTTCATTCTTTCCCAACCCAACAGGAGTCTATAATGGCTTTTAAGACAAAAAGGGTTAACATGATGCATGTATGCATGACATGATGTATGGTGTAAACATATTCAAAATAATTTACGCTAATTGGCCCGTTATCATTTTAAAGCATTCAATCACACTATTGCGCAATGCAAACTTGTCCCAGTTGAAAAGGCCCAACAAGTTTACACTTTTGCGATAACACGGCTAAATAACTTCAAATGATAAAAGGCCCACACACAAACTGGCCCATCGGCATTTCAGAAATTTCGGCCTAATTGTCAAAAGGACATGAACTTGTCCCGGTTTAAACGACAACGAGTTCATATCTTTTTAACAAATAGTCCAACTAAATCCAAATGACAACGGTCCAAAACACAAACATAAAACAAACTGGCCCATCGGCATTTCAGAAATTTTGACCTAATTGTCAAAAGGACATGAACTTGTCCCGATTTAAACGAAAACGAGTTCATATCTTTTAACAAAGAGTCCAAATAAATCCAAATGACAACAGTCCAAAACACAAACATCAACACAAATGACAACAGTCTAAAAACACAGGCATAAACACAGTAGACATGATTAATTAAAACACAAATCACAAACATTACAAGATATCATTTCGGAGCCAATTCTCTATATCCCCAGTGGAGTCGCCAGACTGTAGACAACAGGAGCTGGGCGACGCCGTCCTAGGCTCGCGGCCTAGCTGAGAAGTACGAAATAACATGGAGTCGCCACCCGGTGTGAACCGGGACAAAGATTTAAGGCCGCACTCACTCCTCGCAGGAGAAGACCTCAAACCGTTGGGTTCGGAATGGTCTCTTACTTTATGATATCTTGTAATGCTTGTGATTTGTGTAATATTAACCAAGTCTACTTAGCATGCATGCTCAAGGGTACTTAGATCTAACATGCTTTTATCTAAATATTCCATGCAACATAACACAACGAGCACATTGAATTATTACATTAACATACATAAATCATTACCCAAACACATCATAAACTAATAACATGCATAAAGGACAACCTAAATATGCTTTAACAAATAAATAACAAACTAAACTAAATCATGCTTTAAATAATAAATGAATAACCTAAAGGCTATAACATGCTCAAATACAAATTCGGATGAGACGAGATATATGTATCTTAAGTGGTACGTGGCATTGTATCCCGAGTGCAGACCGCACTACCGCCCATTCGGAATCGGCTACGGAATTTACGTCCGGGTTTCCCTCCGATATACCGCAAGTAAGATTACATATTCCATTCACCCGAAATCACATCACACACTAAGTCTTTTTTCATGCAAACAAATTTCAAACAACATGCCAAACTGACTATTCAAGCTAAACACATTCCCTACGTCATTATTTCATACGAATAAAATAAATTACATGTCTCTTAATTCACTAATCCATACAAATAAAACAAATTACATGCTTTCTAATCCTTAATTCATGCGAATAAAAATAACAAATTAACTAAGAAATAAATGATGATAAATAAAATAGGTGCCCTCAGGTCTTACCTTTTAGTCGCTATCCGGGAGTGCGTTCCACGGTGCCAGAAGGGTTATCATCCCACTGTTCTCACTGATCCGTTGTTTCCGCTGTTTTGTCCGGGTTCACTGTTTCCGCTGTTTTGTCCGCTTTCAACGGATCCGCTGTTTCTGCCATTTTCACTGTTTTCACTGTTTTCACCCGCGGTTACAGTTTACTGTTTTATCTGTGTTCTCACAGTTTCAACTCGCCGTTTTTTCCGTTTCACTCGTTATTTTCACTCGTCATTTTTTTGCATTTTTCTTTTTTATTTTTCACTCGCTTGTCTCTCTGTTTTTCAACTCAAATTTTCATTCTCTCTCTTGGATGATTTTTCACGTATGCATGGAGGCTCAATTGTGGGTTATTATGGGCTCGGTTTCAGGGCAGTTTGGAGAGGTTGTTTCACGTGTGCATGGCACATGCATGGGGGCAGTTTGCTGCTTTGGTCGATCAGTTTATCATCGGCAGAATGTGTCTCTTTGGTGGGCTGTTCTTGAAGAGGGTTCTGGTGTTTGTGTGGTTTCTTTGTTACGGCTAATGGAGGGGTAGTGGCTGTGGCGTGAGCAGTGTGCTTTGAATGGTTTCTGTTTGGCCGTGAGGTTAGGGACAGTTAGGCGTGAGCTTGTGCATTTGTTGAATGAAGGCAGGGGCTGTTTCACGTGCATATGGGGCTGTTTGAAGGGGCTTTGTGCGTGTATTCAGGAGGCTGTTTGAAGGGCTATTCACTGGTAGTGTTTATGCGTGGCTAAAGGGCTGTTGATAGGCAGTATGCGTGAGAGTGTGTGCATGGGCTGTGACGGCATTGAGGGTTTGTTTCTGGTTCGTGTTTGATGCTTGAGGGCTATGTCCTTTGGCTGTTTGAAGACAATTAATGTGGACGTATGAAGGTAGCTCAGGGGATGTTTGAAGACTAGTGGATGTGGATGTGTTGAAGGCGGTAGGGGTTCATTTTGATCGGCTACCGAGAGGGTTATTGGCAGCGTGTGGTATGAGGAGAGTTACGTGATGGTTTGCTGGGGGTTCATTCGGCAGGGGGGTTGTTTGGTCTCTTGCCGAGAGTTGCGGGTGAAGGCTCGACAGTGAGCTGTTGGCAGTGTGCTCGGCAGTGGTCAGTTTGGTGAGGGAAATGGCGTGATGAAGGGTTTCTTGGTAGGCAGGGGGTGTTGGCTCTCGGCATGAAGAGTGGTAGGGAGAAGGGACTGCTAAGGGTTTGTTATGTGTTCAGGCGTGAAGGAACATGGTTGCACTGGCTAGGGCGTTTAGTAAGGCAGTGGCTTATGGTGCATGGGCAGTGCAGTGGCTTGCATGTGGATTTGGCAGTGTAAATGCGTGAGTTTGGAAGGATTTTGGAGGAGCTTTCAGCGTGAATGTTGGCTGCTGTGGAGGAGGTATTATGAGCAATGGATTGAAGAGATTTTTGAGAGTTCTATGGATGCTTGTGGGTGCGTGAAAGTGCTGTAGAGAGACGGCATCCAAGGGCTGTGGGTTAATGCATGGCAGTGAAGGTTGGTCTGCTGGTTGAAGGGTGTGTGTATGGTGTCTCGGTTCTTCACGGCATGGCAGTGAGGGTGATAGGGTTTCGGCAGTGGCCAAGTGCTGTGTTTAAGGTGCGTGAAGATCATGTGGGCGCTTGATGGTGGTGGTGAGAGGCGTGAAGATGTTGATGAAGATGGGAGATGCGTAAGGGCTGTGTTCGTTGGAGTGTAATGATGCCGTGAGTGATGAGATGATGATGTGGTGTGTGGAAGAAGTGAAGGTCCCGATGAGAAGAGCAGCTGGCCTGGCTTATAGTGGACTGATTGAGGGTTATTGATGAGTTATGGGTTGTGCAGAATGGTCATGGAGGATATTGTTTGTTTGTTGATTGGAAAGAATTAGGTGGGTGGTTCACGTGAATGTGGGGGAATTATTGTTATTGAAATGGTGAAAGGTGGTAGAGGGAGTTGTAGTGAAATGGGTTTGTCTTGATAATGGCACGTGGGGCATATTATTGTTTTGAAAATAAAATAAAAAAGAAATGGAGAGTGGGATGCATGGTGATGGCCGAATATGGGGACAAGGTGGGGAAATTAATTTGGTTTAATTAAGTTGTTAATTTTGTGTGTGTATGGAATGTGCGAAGGGTGTATTTTATTTGTGTTTTAGTTATCCGTTATTTATGTTAAAGTTATTATTTAATTGGTTGGTAATTTTTAATGATTTAATTTAATTCAAATTAATTTAATTGGTTGGTGAATTTTAATGCATGGAAGTTGAAGGGTCACAAGCATGGAAAGTTAGAGAGAGAGAATACGTGTGAGAAAGAGCGAGGAAAAGGTTCCGAGCGAATGATGATTTTGAAATGGAAAAGGCGACGACGAACCCGAAGCAAAACGAGCGAATAAAATCCAAAATGTCATTTTTTGACTTTTCCCTTCCGACGACCGCTTTCCGCGACTTCCGCAACTAAAAAAAAGGTAGTGCCTCCATTGGAGGCTCATCCTCGGGCTGGTATGCAAAAATGCAATGCCTACACTTGGGTTAGCACGATTCATGACACTATCAACATCATACATTTGACTATATGGGTAGACACTTTCCATACCCTAGGTCAATAGGTGGGGATTATAGTGAGGCGAGGGACCGTATCATATGTAAATCGCATACAGAATGGGTATATATCTTTCCTTCTCATTTGGGGGCCTTGACATGTTGCTAGATGTCAACATTAGTCATTGAAATCGAACGACCATCTGATCGGAGGATAATTTATGTTCGATTAAATTATCACGATTCATTTCATGTCCAACTTGAGGGGAAGCCAAAAGGTCACACAGAACAAAGTCGAAATCAATGGTTAACAGTGCACAATATAAATTTAACAGTATATGATTGCTGTAGGAATTGTTCATAAATGGTTCAATGTGTTTAATTATTGAACAGATCATTTATGAGGTTCCAAAGTGGCTTAGGGATTGGTGAATGACGATAGGGGAACTTTGGGAATTGGAAAAATGAATAAGAAAATAAATAAATAAATAAAATCTGCGTTTTTTTTTTTTTTTTATTTGTTTTGAATTCCAATTCGGCCCAAACTCTTATTAGGGTTTTATAATCTCATTAAACCACTATATTAAGATCCAATGGCTAAGATTTAATTAGCATTTATCCCACATCGGATTCTTAATTAATTTGGTTGTCTTTGGAGCACCTATATAAACCCAAAGAATTCTTTACAAATTTTTACACCAAAACCTTTCATATCTTGGGTTTATATAAGTGACCAACTCTAAAGTTTTAAGAGTAAGCCACTGATTTTGAGGATTATTAAGTCTAATTGACTAGAGGAATCTCAAGTTAAAAGTTTTGAGGTATTTTCCTAGGCTAGCACCAAGGGCAAAATACCCGTGAACTCACGGCGTAGTCTTGCCGTTGAGTTTTGGCTTTGGTGTGTGCACCTTTGGAGGCCACACACCTGGGTGGCTCTTTAGAACGTGGAAGAGCTTGCTGAGTTCGAGAAAAGCTTATAGATTGGAGGGAGGACTGAAGGAGTCTTCGATTCAAGTAAGTCTTTTTTTTCTTTTTAATTAGAGTTCTTATGATAGTTAGCATGTTTAAGTTTATGTTCTTTGCATGTTTTATGAGTTTTTTATGCTTAGAATATATAGTAACATGCCTAGGCTTGTAGAATAATAAAAACAAATGGGTCTGGGTAAAGGGATAACGACATCATAATTTTTAAATTTCATTGCACACTCGTGGCCGCTTCCCAACAGTTGTTCACTCTTATTCTCCAGTTATCTGATGTTCACTCTTATTCTCGAGTGTTCCAAAACTTATTTCTGTTGTAGGCATTCTAAAATCGAATTGTGCGACAGGAGTCACCCCAGGATTCACCCCAAGCATCCTCTTTTAGGAGAGCTTGCCTCTATGCCTCGTCTTTCTGACTGTCTGGTGCTCCGTGTTTCTGAGCATTCTGTGTCTTGTTCCACTTCTTAGAGGCTGACATTGGTTGAAATTTCTTGTAAAAGAGATGTTATGTGCATATATGCATTGTATATATATGCAAATGTATCTAATTGCATGTCCGGTCTTCGGCTTGTAGGAGTAGAAAAGTTGTGATGCTCCTTTCATGGAGGTACCGTTAGACTTCGTCACATTTTCTGCTTAATTTATCCCTCGGGATTTCCAAATCATCGACTTTGCTTTCCAAATTTTTTCCTCATCATGCCATGACTCTTTGCATGTTCTTAAAAGTTTTCTTCTTAAGAATTCCATCCCTTTTCAAAGGAAGAGCATTATCTAAATTCAAAACTTAATTTCAACAAAGGTTTCACCTTTCAAATGCTTCTCCAAGTGTGTGTGGTTCTTTTACCAAGAAATGTGTGCAACCCAGATCAGTTATGCTAGCGTCAAGTCTAGATTAATACTAACACTTTAGTTTATTTTTCATATTTTCCTTAGTTAAGGTAATCTAACACTTACTGACGGAGCGACAAGATTTATTTTTTGTAGGGCTCATCATTATCTTCCTTAAGATTTCAAATTTCCTTTGACGCAAGGACTTCACATTTATGATGCGAGCCTCAATTACTTAACAATTTCACCAACTCGAGTTGCTTTTACATACTCAGTATTTGAGTTATTGTTTGACATAAATGTACTTGTAGGGTTCACGATACTAAGTTAGTTACTAAAAAAATCCAAACAGTAGAGTAGATTCATGGGATTAACCCTTTTCTTTTTCTTTCTTTTATTTTTTCCATTTTTTTTCATTTGCGTCATCTCTTTAAACTAGTATCATCTCATTCTTAGCTTTGGAAAAAGAGTCAAATGAATGTCAAGTGTCTTGACCATCTCTACAATTTATGCAGCATAAATTCTTTTTAAGTAGGCAATGCAATTCTAAGCTCAAGTTTTAGTGTGCATTTGTGGATAGCATTCTGCTAGTGATTCCAAGGTTTAAGATTTGACTTAAGGGTTTAGACATGCTCATTTTTCTTATCGAGAGACTGAATATTCTTGAAAAAATACTAAATTTATCATTGATCATTTTGGAAAAAGTCATAACACTGAAAAAAATTCAATACAAAAATCATATCTACCAGTGATGCCCCTCAAGATTAGGTATCTTGCCTTTGTCGATAAAGTCTTGAATCTCATGTTTGAGTCGGGTGCAATTATCGGTATCATGGCTATGTTGCTGGTGGAAGTGACAGTAGTGGTTTAGGTTGATGTGGTGGGTATAGGTTTTGATGATAGTTTTAGTTCTTAGGGTTTCTGTTGCGAGATTATCGTACTGCAAGTAAACGGTGTCAAGTTTTAGTAAAAGATAAGTATGAGTGTCGAAACCACAGGGAATGTAATAAAATTCTCACTAAGTACTATAATTGATAAACTTAACTTTATTTAGAAAATAATTTAAAATAAGCTAAATTAAAATTAAAAATTAAATAAACGAGAAATCTAATCGTTAAATTTAGAAAAGACCAAGATGAGATAGATTCTAGAGTCTAATTTCACCTAGCTATCCCATATGTATTTGTCATGTCATGTCATTCAATTCTTATTCATTTGCATTGTTTATAAGCCAATAACCCTAAATTATTATAACTCTCTCTCTCCCGATTGCTGAGCGAATATATTATCAATAACATACTTCAATATCCCTATAAAATCTAGTAATTAACAATTCATTATGCTATGTGATTCTTTGTTAATGACTTCAAAGGGATTATAGATTCTCCCGAACTCTACAAATCTCCTAGGTTATATTCTCTAGATTATATTTAAAATCTCCTCTCCCGAGTGACAGATTCTAAACATTCATCATCTTAATTTTTGGCCAATAAACTAGAAGCATTTAACACAAGAGAATATAAATAAACTGAATTAAAACTTTATAACAATCAATTGGCAATTAAAACATAGGTTCAAACATAGGCTACATCATCCTCTAGAATAATAGAGTTAGTTCATGACTAAATATAAAAATAATGAGAGCATGGTCATGAATCTAATGGACATCATTAGAGTTTCAAGAAAGAAACTAGATGATTAAACTCGAATCGAATCTGTTCGTCTTCGGACGTCACCGCATTCCTCTCCTCTTCCGCTCTTCAATCTTTCTCCTTAAATCTCTCCAAAATATGTGTTTAGAACTCTTGAGTTGTGTATTATTCTCCCCCTTAGGGTTTTGGACGTGCTTGTGTATTTATAGAGAAGTCCTGGAGTGCTTGTGCATGTAGAATAATGATTTCTGAAGTTTCTGGAAGTTCACCGTAGCGTCGTGATGCCTGAATCGGCGTCGCAATGCCAAATCCTAATGATTTTTGTATGATAATGTTGTCTGGGCGTTGCGACGTTACAATGGGCGTCGCGGCGCCAGGCTAAATTTTCATGTTGTGATTTTTTGCGTATTCTGCTTTTTCGCGTGCTTTCGATGTGTCCCTAAAGTACAAAAACACGTATATATGCTCCAAGATCTATGTTCTACTGCTTCCTACTAATAAAACATAAAACAAACTAAAAAAATACATTAAATGACACGAAATTTAACAAAATAATAAGCTAAGAATGGAGTAATAAGTGGGTATAAACCGCACTTATCAAACACCCCCAAACTTAAGATTTTGCTAGTCTCAAGCAAAAGACTAAATAAAAACAAACAAAAGTTACAAAATTAACTTTTGTAAGGATCACGATTGCATTTAGTATATACAACAAGCCTTTAAACCCCTAGGTGGCCCTAGTGGACGAGTTATAGTCTCGTGAGGGCTTACAGTGACAACACCCACGAACGTCATTCACATACATGCAATAATGCAAAAATAATGAAAGCAAATAAAGTAGTCCTGGTAGTTACACATAATATTATCCTCAAATAATGCCTACCAATGAAATCAAAGAACCTTCAAAGTACTCAATGTAGCTAAAATCCATGTTCTTGAATAAATCATCTAAGCTAGACTCACAGTGTGTGTGTGGTGTAAGGGTTCAATCACAGCTCGACTCATAAGTAAGCCAACTCGATGATTTCATCTCAAAAATTGAAATCTGATAGGTCAAACCAACCTAGATGTCTCAAAAGTTATCTGTATTTGCCTTTTTTTTTCGCTCAGTATGTTACATTTTTTTTCTTTTTTTTTTCATTTTTTCTACATTTTAAGGTAGCATTTCTCCTCATGGTGGTCCTAACACTCGCACATGGATAGCTTCACGCTTATCGGTTATAGGTGGTTTAGCTTCTTTCTTTTTTTTCTTTTAAAACTTATTTTTTTTTTCATTTGTTTTTAACCATACCATACATTAACACTAGCAAATCGAGATAGACATCTAAGCAATCGCTCATTCATCGGCAAACAATTTCTTCAACAAGTCACTTTGCCAACTACCTAGGTTCTTACCACTAGAAACCTATTGCTGAGTGCTTATGAGTCTAACCTAGATCACCTAATTAAGGCATCAGATAAAAATCAATTAAGAACTTATCATTTCTAAGATTCCATTCTAAAATAAACAAAACTCATCATTAGACTTTTGTTTTACTCTATAGTATTATTCCTTACATTGTAAACAAGAGTAAGGAATAATACTACTGTGCACGGAGTTGATCAAGCTCCTACTGGTCAGAATTTGGTTATGCGGGCTTTGT
>SKCR01010374.1:0-22790 GCA_019454045.1 Zanthoxylum bungeanum | reverse complement strand
AAGTTTTAAATTGACTTAATCAGGATACCGCCAGATTGGTCGGTGGGTAATAAAATTCATATTCCGCCTTTATGGCTGGTTATTTTTGTTCCGCCTTATGGCTGGTTATTTTGGTTCCGCCTTTATGGCTGGTTTATATTAAAATGATTCCGCCTTTATGGCTGGTTGTTTTTAAACTGATTAAATCAAAATACCGCCTATATGGCTGGTTGGTAATGTTTTGCAAAGCTTATATATATTATGGGAGAAATCTAATTAGTATATAGTAGAAGTAATTCCTTTTACCTTAGCAATTGTATTTTAATTCACTTTCAGCATTTATTTTACCGCATTTACCTTATGCAATTTTATTTTAAATCTTTTAAGTTTTTAGCCCTAGTTATGTGTCGTAGCTAATTAGTTATCTAGGGTTGTGATGAATTTCAATTAAACCGGTTTATAAGGGTTAGATTATAGTTTGGGTAATTTAAAGATTTATTTATTGAGTCTTAACCTTAAAGCCTTTTTATTAACTGGCCATTAATAAAATTGATTAGGTAAACTTAAAATGAACTAGACATAGGGATTTTAAGTTTAAGACCTTAGACTCAATAGCCCACGATCTTCCTTGAGGATAGATAACCCTTTAATAGATTTCCTTACAGGATAGGAATATACCTGTCGGGCGGGGGTAGCCATAATTGGAACTTGAACTTAATGAATCTAGGTAATTTGGTTGACATAGACATATGGTTCAATTGGGTTATACTAGGTATTTGTGTCTGACCATCGACAGAGGCTTACACATAATTTAGTGTTCCAGGTTAATAAATCAATATATTACCCAACTATAAGATAACTACTTCATCTTTTAAATAATATTGAAATAAATCACAACCCTGGATAGTTTTTAATATTGAATTTCCTTAAAATCTACTTTAAAACAATTTACTTACTTGTCTTTAAATTTAGAATCGTCGCCATTTCAAATCAATCAAACAATTTGTTAGATACCAGTAAATAGTTAACCTCATAAAAATTAATAAGATAAGGTTTTAAGTCCTCGTGGGATCGATACTTTTTATACTACTTGAACGATACGTACACTTGCGTTATACGTGTGTGTTTACGCGCCGTCAAGTTTTTGGCGCCGTTGCCGGGGACTTATTTATCTTTTATTATTAGTTTAGGGGTTAGATACTTTTACTTGTATCTAATTTCTTTTTACTTATTGTTTTTGTTTTCTTGTGTTTCAGGTTCTCAGAACTTCATGAGACGAACCAGAAGCTTTGAACTCCGACCGCTTGACCCATAAATTGAAAGAACCATCAGACAGTTGAGAAGGGAAAGACGAGAAGCCCAAGAAGCTTTAGTCAACATGGAACCTGAACCTTTGGAGGTTGCACCACCATTCCCATTCGAGACAGAACCATTTCGGTGGTTGACAGACTCATTTCATGTATTGTACTTCCTCCATTACCAGCAAATGCAGGAGAAATCAAAACTTGCATTCAGATGATTCAGCAGTCAGTTCAGTTTGGAGGAAATGCAACTGAAGATCCTAATGCCCACATCAGCACTTCCTGGAAGTTTGTGGCACTTTCAATTACAACCGAGAAGCTGAAGAAGCAATGAGACTACGTGTCTTCCCATACTCTTGAAGGACAGAGCTAAAGCTTGGCTACATTCATTACCAGCAGGGTCTATCACAACATGGACCACTTTAGCCACCAAATTTCTTGCAAAATACTTTCCACCAGCCAGAACCGGAAAGCTGAGAAATGACATCACATCCTTTGTGCAGCAAGATCCAGAATCCATGTACGAAGCGTAGGAAAGGTACAAAGATTTACTCCGGAAATGTCCACACCATGAGATTCCAAAATGGCTTCAAGTCCAAACATTCTATAATGGACTTTCTGGAATAATGAGAACCACAATTGATGCTGCTGCTGGAGGTGCCTTGATGGCAAAAGGAGAAGATCAAGCCGGGAACTAATCGAAGAATGGCCAACAACAATTCCTTGTGGCCAACAGAAAGAAGTTGATTCAAAGAATTGCAGGAATTTATGAAGTTGGAGCCAATACAGCAGTCAGTCAACACAAGTTAGATCAAATATGCAAATTCATGGAGACTCTTACCACTGGATCCACAAGTTCACCATATGGAGGAGTACCAGAACCACAACAACTTGAAGAGACGGTGAATTTGTCAACAATTTCAACAGACAGGGGAACAATCCTATTAGATAAAATTAAATGGAATTGTTTATTATTTTGGAAAATATATAATCCAAAAAAAAGGCTTTACACTTTTTGGAACATGTCAACACTTTCATCTCTCTCAATTTCTCTCTTCTCCTCACGCCAAAAAACCCTAAAAGCTCACTGGTTTTTGAAGCCATTTTGCGTGAATAATAGGGAAGCAAGAGTGGTTTTTTCATGGTGAGAAATCAAGTGCTAGCACATTTACGAGTCTTACGAAGGTGGCAGGGAGGTTCGCCCATGAGCCGGGATCCGTCGGACGAGGCTTGGAGCTCTGTTTCGCAGCTCAAAAATAGAAGACAGTGGGCAGTGGACTGCTGCAGTTCACGCATGAAGCAGTGAGCATTTTGGCTTTGTTCGTCTTCAAATCGACTCAAACGATCGATGTGAGTATTCCGCTACCTCCGTTGATGTATTCACGCATTGTTTTCATTGCTTGTTTGATCTTGGGACCTAGATAATAACCAACACGATTAACGTCCAACGCCAATTCAATTAAAGTCCAATGGGCTTTTAATTGATTTCTTAAGGCGTGGACTTTTGGTCAACTCGGGTCAAACCGATAACCAAAGTCCAATCCGGGATTTACCCCATAAGTCCATAAATCAATCTTGGCCCATTAGGCCTAATTGAACTTTAAAGGTTCATTAAGTCGCATTTGGGCTTAACGGAAGTGGTTTTGGGCCCAATTGGATCCAATCCATTTGGCCTAAATCCAACTTGATAAAATCAAGCCCAATAAGCCCAATTACAACATTAAAGTCCAATTTCCAAAATTAGGCCCAATTAATTAAATATACAAAATCCAATTTCATATTCAATTAACTAAGTGTATTACATGATTAATCACTAAATCAATATTCTAAAACACCATATTAGTCCAATTAATCATGCTCATTCATTATTATATGTCCAAACCACAAATAAAAAATCAAACCCATTACATGCTTTTAATGCTCTCGGCCAAAGGAGGGATTTTGTGTCTGATTCGGTTTCGATCCAATCGAACCCACAATCGACATCAATCACCATCCAATTTGATTTCATACACATCCAATGTCACAAAATCAAAATTACCAAGACATTAGGGCAATCAAACCATTCGGCCAACATAGAATTTTTGGGGTTTTTGTCCAATTCGAAATCCAATCCAATTCGATTCAAAATAACATCAACCTAAATGATTCTAACCTCATCAAATGAATTAAAAATCTAAAATTTCCAAGAACCCAAAATCACATTCACATTCGGCCAAGGTCAAATATTTGGGGAAAATAATTCCAAATCATTTTTCAACAAATTGGTCCAACCAAATGAAATTAGACATGTTATAAGCATACTTAAACAATCAATTTATTCAAATCATGCTCAACAACATTTACCCCAATTTTAAGCCCTACAATTTCATGCTTGAACCTATAGCTCTTGATGCCATTGTTGGTTATTATCTAGGTCCCAAGATCAAACAAGACATGAAAAGAATGTGTGAACACATCAACGGAGGTAGCGGAATACTCACATCGATCGGTTGAGATGATTTGGAGACGAATGAAGCCACTTTGCTCACTATTTTGGTGGCGCCACTGCAGCAGTCCACTGCTCTCACAAATCAGATTTTGAGCTGAGAAACGGAGCTCCAGCTTCGTCGGACGGATCCCGGCTCATGGGTGAACCTCCCTACCACCTTCGCAAGTCTCGTAAGTGTGCTAGCACTTGATTTCTCACCATGAAAAAACCTCTCTTTGCTTCCTTCCCTTTATTCATGCTATTTCTGGTTAGAAAACCAGTCCATATATCTTGTTTTGGGCGTGAGGTATTGGAGAGAAAAGATGGAGAGAAAAAAATGGTGTATTACTTAACCAAATGTAAAGCAAAAAATTGATTATATATATTTTCCAAAAAATAAATAATCAATTTTCATTTAACTTTATCAAAAAAATCAAATGAATATTGGAGCCAAATCCATAAAGTTTTCCCTCCAAAATGCTTTTACACTTTATGTCAAGTCCATCACCATTCACATTAAGTCACTTTAATAAAGTGACATGTTCTTCCAATCAATCAATCACATCCACTCAAAGTGACATTTGATTTGACGCTTGATGTGACGAATGATTGACGCTTGATGTGACTTGCGTTGCCGCACTCGAATTCGAAATACAAAATGCGCTCGCAATCACACTCGGGGCTCGGGTTTCGCTAATTCCTAATTAGCGATTTTTCCGTCGCATCGTAATTAAATGATTACGCTAGTGAATTCACTATTCACATCGCTAACGAATTAATTCTAAAATTAATTCGTTCGCCCGAATAAAAATCTAATTTTAAATTCGCGTCGAAATCTAATTTCGTTTAATATATCGAATATATTAATTTACCGATTAATTCCAAATTAATATTTCCTATCTCTTCTAGACGACGTATTTTATCCTAGATAAAATATCTCTGTAATTAATCCTAGATTAATTTTCTCTCTCTTCTATATAATCCCAGATTATTTAAGAGTGCGAGTTATGCGTCATCGGTGGATTATCGGGAAGCGACCTATGAGATCCCCGGATACGTTGGCAGTAAATACGGTCGTCGGTGTATCCGAATCACGTACGTACCAAGTACTACGTTCTACCGATTTACGAGACAAGGTCGACTCCTAGCAAAGCACCAAGTCTACCCTATTCTCCGGACATATCCATTTAAGAATATTAAGATCTGTATCAAGCGTAGTATACAATTGTATTGTGCATATCGGCCCAGTATCGGATAGTCACGTGCTAGGGCTGGGGCTGGATAAGTGTCTGCCCCGTCCGAAACACATATCGGATGTCTGGTGGTAACATAGTCTATAATCGGATATTCATGACCTGGTCACAATATCCCGATTGGATGCGCATCACCCAAGAGCACTAGTACCGTATCCTGCGTGACATCATCTCCACTATGACTGAAGTGATACTTCCGTCTCGACATCACACCCAATACACTACGACTCTCTGATAAACCCAGAAGTGGTGTACGTAGAACCGGTTAAAGCCCTGTACCACCAAGACCAAAGTCTATCGATTATCGTAAGTATTAGCGATGTAAGTCTCAAGATTAAGACTATACACACCTACCTTGAATTCGGCCTCCCATAGACACATAGTCAAATACCAATGGGATTCCGATGGGTCTATCCAGAGCGAAGCTGTTTCCCGTACCATCGGGGAAACACGACCTCCTATCGCACTTGCATAATTATCCGATACTTATATATATGAGAACTATGCCGTTGTGCCCTCACAACGCACACAAGTGCAATACTAGCCTATTCCGCATTATCGATGTCCAGTCTCGATAATACTCCGGCTAGGGATATTAATGATTAATCCTTCGGGGATTGATACTGTCTCATATCATTCTCAATCCAGGAACTAATCATAGGGACCTCTCTTCATTTATATATCTATGGTGATCTAATCACAAATGATGAGAGTGCAATTTCCTTGTCACATAGTTAATTTGCTACAACAACACAATATCTGTGCAAATAGTGACGCTATGGGTCATTATGTCCAAAAAATCATGGTAGCTGTATTTGGTCTTAACCTGAGACTTGCACCGCTAATACTTGCGACAATCAATATACTTTGGTTTTTGTCGTCCAGGGCTTTAACAGGTTTCTGTGTACGCCTCTTCTGGGTATATTGAGAATCGTAGTGTGTTGGGTGTGATGTCAAGACGGAAGTGTCACTCCAGTCATATGGAGTTGATGATCGCATAGGGATACAGAACTGGTTCTCTAAAGGGTTGCAAACATCGGGATAATATGACTTGGTCATGATTATCCGATAATAAAGAGACTAGTTGCTCGTAATCCGATATATGCTTCGTATGGGGCAGACAATGTACCAGCCCCAGGCCTTGCATGTGATCATCTGATACTGGATCGAAATACGCAATACTACGTATACTACGCCTGATATAGATCCTTATATTCCTGTAAGGATATTTCTGGAGAACATGGCGCTTTGCTAGAAGCCAACCTTGTCTTGTAAATCGGTACAAACGTAGTACTAGGTACTTACGTGTTCGGATAGTCCGACGACCGAATTTACTGCCAACATATCCGGGGATCTCATTGGTTCGCTTCCCGAAGATTCACCGATGACGTATGACTCGCACTTTTAATTAATCTAGGATTAATTAGAAGAGGGAGAAAATTAATCTGGGATTAATTGCGGAGATATTTTATCTGGGATAAAATATAATTAAAGAGAGAAAACGATTAATTTGGAATTAATCGGTTAAATTAATATATTCGATATATTAAACGAAATTGGATTTCGACGCGGAATTAAAATTAGATTTTAATTCGGGTGAACGAATTAATTTAGAATTAATTCGTTAGCGACGTGAATAGTGATTTCGCTAGGCATAATCATTTAATTGCGTCGCAATGGAAAATTCGTTAATTTGGAATTAGCGAACCGAGCCCGGGATTGTTTGCGAGCGCATTCACATTTCGAATTCGATTGCGGCACGCAAGTCAAATCAAGCGTCAAATCGCTAGTCGCATCAAACGTCAAATCATTAGTCACTTTGAATGATGTGATAACTTTCACATTGATTGATTGAGTGATGTGACTTGATGGAAGTGGTTTGAAAGCTTTTTGAAAGCTTGATAGACATATATTATATTTTTAATATTTGGTATATGTTGATGATTTGAGAAATCAATTTACCTTTTACACATTTCCAACTCTCTCTCTTCTCTTTCTTCTTCCTCTCACACGCCCAAGGGGCTGAAAATTTTCTGTTTTCTGGTTTGCAAAATCGTGAGCAAGGGAAGCAAAAAGTCATGATTTGTGGCAAAATCGAGAGTGCTAGCACACTACGAAGTCATGCGAAGGTGATAGGGAAGTCCACCCATGAGCTTGGACTCATTTCGCGAAGCTTGGAGCTTGATGGAACCTTGCAAAGCCAAATCTTGGAGAGGGAAAAACAGTCACTGCCGTGAGCTGTAGATGAGCAGAAAAGAATTTTTTGTTCATTGCCGCGTCGCTGAACCGATCGATGTGAGTATTCCGCGACTTTCTTGTTTGTATTCGCACTTATTTCTTGCATGATAATCGATCCTCGGGGCCGTAGAAACTCCAACAATGGTATCAGAGCGATTGAAAAGCATGAAATTTGATTAGGGCTTAAAATTTGGGTAAAAGTGTTTGAGCATGATTTGAATAAATGGATGTTTGAGTATGCTTAATACATGTTTAATTGAGGATTGATTGGATCAATTTGATGAAATGTGGTGTTTGGAACAAATTTCCCCAATTTATCTTGCTTGGCCGAGAGTTGAGTGCCCTAATTCTTGGTAATTTTTGTTTCGTTGATCATTGGATGACTTGAAACGATTGAGGTTGTTGATTTAATGTCGATTGTGGATTTAATTGGATTGAACCGAATCGGACACAAAATCCCCTCCAAAGCCGAGACTAGTGATAGCATGATTGGGTTTGATTTTTGTTAAAATGTGTTGGACATGTTTTGATGTTAAAAGCATGATTAATTAGGCAATTCGTATTTTGGAAATGTTGATTTGGGTAATTAATTGTGTAATACACTTTATGTAATTAAATTGGGAATTTGGAATTTTTGTAATTTAATTATGTTGGGCCTTAAATTGGATTTGGCTTGTAGTGTTGTAATTGGGCTTATTGGGCTTGGTTGTACCAAGTTAGGTTTAGGCTAAATTGGTTGGATCCAATTGGGCCCAAAACCGCTTCCATAAAGCCCAAATGCGACTAATGGACTTTAAGTTTAATTTTAATTGGGCCTAATGCCTAATTGATTTCTGGGCTTATGGGGTAACTCCCGATTGGACTTTGTTATTGGTTCGACCCGAGTTAACCGAAAGTCCCGCCTTAAAGAAATTAATTAAAAGCCTATTGGACTTTAATTAAATTGACGTTGGACGTTAATCGGGCTTTTGGAACCCGTAGCGATTAAATTTGGAATTTAAGTCGTAAAGGTTCGTCAATAAAGTGTATTGTTTAATTTGGAATTAAATAGTGAATTAGAATTAAATACAAATTGAATTGGATTTAATTATGTAGTTTAATTTAATTCGAGATTCGTACTTTGAGTACTTATTCGCAAAATGAGTTTGACTCGAGCAAAATCAAATCGTTGTTTGAACATTGGATGGTCACTAATTATCAGATTAATTAATTTTATTAGATTGATTGATAACATGCTTGTGTGAATACATGGTTACGATGCATGAATAATGTATATCGGAGGATATTAGATAGGTGGGTGGCAATTTTAAATTGTTGTAATAAATTTGGAATTTATTAATTGGACCTGCGTGTCCAGCCTTATACCTCCTTATTCTTTGTATTCTCTTCTCACCTATTCCCCTCAATGTAAATGAGGTTTCTTTAGAAGTGTAGTGTAACGGGTAGAAGTAATACATGTTCTAGCGGAGAGAGAAATGGAGAGATTTGATCTAGGATCAATGTGTAAAATATCCATCCGCATATCATTATTATTTATTCATATGCGCTTTATTATGTGTTTAGAATGATGTTTAAAGGTGTATGATGATGAGACCTTAACAAAGATAATAAATTGGTTGCCAATTTGCACGCGAAAAATCCTCACAAATATTAAGCGTTTTTCCTTCCATTGAGTGATTCTTACTCAAGATCCAAGACTGGCATTGGCTTGTTGGCCAAGTCAAGGCCTTTGTCCGTCGAGGATGTGTTTGAATCACGAAGGCTTTGTTCCATATTGGTGTCTTGTCCAAGTTGTGGTTTTTTGGCCAAAGTCAGACCACTTCTTGTCCATCGACATTGATTACGAAGCTTTCCATGGTCAATGGGTCGCGCTTAACTGGGATCACTAAGTTTGTTGTGCAAGCCAAGGCTTAGTTGATTCAGAGGAAAAAGGTTAGGTAATATATTGGATATATGGCATATATAAGATATATGTTTCGGACTTGGATGTCCCCTACTGGATCTAGGAATTGGATTGGATCCAATTGATCTTAGAGATCTACCTAGTTAATTATCATACAATTTGTTGGCCAAAGTCAATATTGTGTGATATTTAACGGGATCCTAGCCCACTAGGAAACACAGTTTCCCGAGTACTCGACAGGGTTAGAGGCTCGTCGAAAAATAGTGGGAGGCAAGAATTAAATTTCAATATTCGTTTAATTACTTGACATACGCGCTCAAACAAATATCATTCGTCAAATAAATTAAATGTTAGTTGGACTAATATTAAATGTTGTTTTAATAAATAGTTGGACTATATTCAAACAATTAAATTATAATTGATTAAATAGTTGGACTATAGTCATTATTAATAAATAGTACCGAAATCGTTGATTAAATAGTTGGACTATTAAATCAAGATAAAATTGAAAGATTGACATTTAAAACATAATCCTAGGGAAAATGTATTTAAATGGTTTAATTTTCAAAATTGGGAATAGAATTTCAGGATGGTCCTGGAAAAACTAATAAGTTACTTTATTGATAAAATAACATATTAGGCCTAAGCCCGGAGTTAAGCAAATAGTAGAGCATGATCTTTGGAAGATTCATGTAATGATAACTTAAGTGCTTAATCCATTAAGCTTGTCGCAGTAGACTCCTTAATTTCTTTGTCAGAACTAAGGGTTAGATCCTTAAAGTATGATATTGAAATTGAAGGATCTTCAAAGATCTATTATTAGATCTTAGAAGTACTAAATTACAATAATAACTCTTGGAGGGTTAATAACTATTCTCAAGGAGACAAAGTCAAAGTTTGCAATTAGGCAAGTAGCGCAAGGCGCAACTTACTTCGATAATCTAGAAGGCCAAGGCTTGGCCAAAGGCTTCTGGAATATGAAAAAGGGCAAAGGAAAAATCATTATAATCTTCTAGGAAGATAATGACATATCCCAAAATGTCTGCCTAATTGTGGCAAACGGGATCGCGGAAGCGTGACTGCCGTTTGGACAAAGCAGACATGAAGGAATTGAAGACGGTGCAAGGCTCCGACTTCAAATATGTTTGTCATATTATGTTCACTACTAGTATTAAAATTGGATTTTAGATACTTAGTGTGGTACATAAATAAGTATTGATGTTCAGAATCTGCTATGAGCAGGATATTGACATCTATTGAGATTTATCTGCGAATTAGAAACGGGACGAAAGTCACTGTTTCAACCGCAGATACCTAATTTAGGAACTACCTTCGGGTATGTACTTAAATTAGGAAACTGTTAAAATGTAACTAGTTTGACTAGAATATTATCTCTATATCAGTGTATAATCTGTTGCGGATGTACCTTTATATTCTAGAACACTAAAGTGTTTTATTATATAAGGATGATATTGAGATAAACACATTAGATGTGAATAACAGTATTTATATTTTGAATATAAATAAATCTCAAACGTATAACATGACAAACAAATAGTTCAAACTGATTTGATCAGAAGAAACTCAATTGTGGCATTGTTGTCTGGGACACAACTAAAACAAGACTCGTATATCCACACTTTTGAAGAGTGGGTACTCGAACTGATTTGATTCTATTCAAATAAAGTCTACGAATCTAGTTTATTGGGCAATGTGCCTAAAACACCTTTACTTGGTAAAAGTGCCAATGCCACCGATCTGTTAGCCCTAGTTCATAGTGAAGCAAGTGGGCCCATGTCTAGCTAGGCTAGAGGTGGATATGATTATTTCGTTACCTATACGGATGTGGCATCGCGTTATGGTTATGTGTCTCTTTTGAAACACAAATTAGAAACTTTTAAGTTTCGACACGAAAATAGACAAACAGATCGGCTATAGTATTATACCGTCACGGTAAGACCGTAATGGAAAATACTTAAGCAATAAGTTTCTAATATACTTGAAAGAGTGTAGTATTCTTTCAATGAGGACCCCTCCCGGAACACGTCATTTTGACGGTGTGTCCGAACAGAGTAACCGAATTTTGTTGGACATGATAAGGTTAATCATGAGTCGCTCTGAGCTACCATTTCCTTCAACGGATAAGCTTTAAATAGTGCAGAACTTATTTTGAATAAGGTTCCATAAAAATCTGTTTGATAGATTTCATATTAGATATGAACAGGAAAGAAACCAGGTTTCTCATTCCTGAATATTTGGGTATGTTAGGCATATGTTTGGATGATACCGAACTAAAACCCAAATTGGATAAGTGCCAATTGTAGGTTATCCTAGGGATACCAAAGTGTAGTACTTATACAACTCACAAGAGAACAATTAGATTGTTGCTCACCGTGCGGTATTCCTAAGAGGAATACCGATATGCAGTGGTAAGTGGGAGGATAATAAAACTCGATGAAAATCGGAGTAATACTATTCTAGGCACTGAATCTTAATGGAACATAAATAGTTCATCAATAATGAAACTATACCATAATCTTCGAATACACAAGAACCGCGTATGTCGGAGAGAGTCAGAAAACAACCTAGGGTATGGGTTTCTGATCTCACCTCATAAGATGTCTATCTTATTGAGGTATACCAACTGACTATGAATAAGGAAGTGATACAAGGTATCGACTCCCTATTATGGCAAAGTGCCATGAATCCGAAATGGATTCCATGTAGATCAATCAAGTTTGGACACTAGTTGATGTACCGCAAGGCATTGTGCCAATTGGTACTTATAAGTCTTCAAGGAATACATACATGGATGGCAACATACCAACGTATAAAGCTATGCTTTTAGCGGAAAGATATCATTATCAACATTGTGTTGATTACGATTCAACCTTTTACCTGTTGCCACAGTAAATCTATTTGGATAATGCTTGCTAAAGCTGCATGTTTCATTTATGAAATATGTCAGCTCAACGGGAAAATCTCTTTCCTGAAAAGGAAACCTTTTAGAGGATGTTTATAATATCCTGACGGTTTTGTCGTATCAAAACTAGCAAACAAGGTTTGCAGGTTATTCGATCCATGTTTGGATTGAAGCAAGCATAGAGTTCTTGGAATTATCGTTTTGATGTAATCATAATAGTTTATGATTTAATTCAAAACGAAATGATTCTTATGTATATAAGGAGGTTAGTGGGAGCGCACTGACAATAAATGTCATATAAAATAATGATAATAATATATAATCATTTCTTGGAAATGATATTCCCATGATAACAATCGGCGAAAGCTTGGCTTTCGATAAAACTCTCCGAGAAATCGTACATTGAAAAATGTACGCGACCTGGTGTCTCATACGCTTTGAGCATATGGATTCACAAACAGGCCAATCCAAGTGATAGTCACTGGATTGATGTTAAGAACATTCATTAGTATCTTAGAGAACTAAGGATGATGTCTTAAACTATGGAGAATGAGAACTTGAAGTGATTGGGATCACTGTTGCAAGTTTCCTAACCGATAAAGACGACCATAAGTCGAAAACGATACTATACGGTTTGAATAACGGTACAATGAGCTGGAAATATTCCAAGCAAGATACTGTGTCCGAATAAACAACAAATGCGGGTTATTGCTGCAACTGAGGCAGCAATATAAGCCATTGGGTCGATAAAAATCTAATTAGATTAGATATAGTTCTGTTAGCACCTGAGCTAGGCGTCAGCACAGGCTAAAGAATTAATGGTCTCATCAATGATCCAGATACATACTTGATACTCATCTGATTCGTTCGGATCATACATCGTGGCGATGTGATGATCGAATAAATCGCATGAGATGATAATCATGCAAATCCGCTGACGAAAGCATTTTCTCAGCAGTTTGAGCCAACCGTACATAGTTCGGGTGTAAGACACTCGAGTGACTGGCTATAGGCCAAGTGGGAGATTGTTGGACAATTATGACCCATAGCGTCACTATTTTTATAAATCATGGTGTTGTTGTACAAATTAACTATGTGACAAAGGAGATTGCACTCTTATCATTTGTGATTAGATCACCAAGATGTATAAATGATAGGAGGTCCTTATGATTTGTTCATGGATTGAGAATGATATGAGACAGTATCAGTCCACGAAGGATAAATCATTAAATATCCCTAGTCAGAGTATTATCGAGATTGGATATCGATAAATACGTAAAAGACTAGTATTACACTTGTGCGCGTTGTGAGGGCATAACGACATAGTTCTCATATATTTGGGTATATGATACTCATGCAAATGTAATAGGAGGTTGTGTTTTACCGATGGTTCGGGAAACAGCTTCGCTTTGGATAAGACCCCCTCAGAATTACATTGGTAGTATGACTATGTGTCTATGGAAATCCGAAATCAGGGTAGGTGTATTTGGTCTTAACCTGAGACTTGCACCGCGAATACTTGCGACAATCAATATACTTTGGTTTTGGTCATCCAGGGCTTTAACAGGTTTCTATGTACGCCTCTTCTAGGTATATTGAGAATCGTAGTGTGTTGGGTGTGATGTCAAGACGGAAGTGTCACTCCAGTCATATGGAGTTCATGATCGCATAGGGATACAGAACTGGTTCTCTAAAGGGTTGCAACCATCGGGATAATATGACTTGGTCATGATTATCCGATAATAAAGAGACTAGTTGCTCGTAATCCGATATATGCTTCGTACGGGGCAGACACTGTACCAGCCCCAGGCCTTGCATGTGATCATCCGATACTGGATCGAAATACGCAATACTACGTATACTACGTCTGATATAGATCCTTATATTCATGTAAGGATATTTCTGGAGAATTGGGTAGGCATGGCGCTTTGCTAGAAGCCAACCTTGTCTTGTAAATCGGTACAAACATAGTATTAGGTACTTACGTGTTCGGATAGTCTGATGACCGAATTTACTGCCAACATATCTGGGGATCTCATGGGTCGCTTCCCGAAGATTCACCGATGACGTATGACTCGCACTTTTAATTAATCTGAGATTAATTAGAAGAGAGAAAATTAATCTGGGATTAATTGCGGAGATATTTTATCTGGGATAAAATATTAATTAAAGAGAGAAAACGATTAATTTGGAATTAATCGGTTAAATTAATATATTCGATATATTAAACGAAATTGGATTTCGACGTGGAATTAAAATTAGATTTTAATTCGGGTGAACGAATTAATTTAGAATTAATTCGTTAGCGACGTGAATAGTGATTTCGCTAGGCATAATCATTTAATTGCGTCGCAATGGAAAATTCGTTAATTTGGAATTAGCGAACCCGAGCCCGGATTGTTTGCGAGCGCATTCGCATTTCGAATTCGAATGCTGTACGCAAGTCAAATCAAGCGCCAAATCGCTAGTCGCATCAAACGTCAAATCATTAGTCACTTTGAGTGATGTGACAACTTGTCACATTGATTGATTGAGTGATGTGACTTGATGGAAGTGGTTGAAAGCTTTTTGAAAGCTTGATAGACATATATTATTATTTTAATATTTGGTATATGTTGAATTGATTTGAGAAATCAATTTACCTTTTACACATTTCCAACTCTCTCTCTTCTCTTTCTTCTTCCTCTCACACGCCCAAGGGGCTGAAAATTTTCTATTTTCTGGTTTGCAAAATCGTGAGCAAGGGAAGCAAAAAGTCGTGATTTGTGGCAAAATCGGGAGTGCTAGCACACTACGAAGTCATGCGAAGGTGATAGGGAAGTCCACCCATGAGCTTGGAATCGTTTCGCGAAGCTTGGAGCTTGATGGAACCTTGCAAAGCCGATTCTTGGAGAGGGAAAAACAGTCACTGCCGTGAGCTGTAGATGAGCAGAAAAGAATTTTTTGTTCGTTACCGCGTCGCTCAACCGATCGATGTGAGTATTCCACGACTTTCTCGTTTGTATTCGCACTTATTTCTTGCTTGATAATCGATCCTCGGGGCCGTAGAAACTCCAACAGTCTGGAGCTTTAACAGGTTCTATTTACGCCTGTATTGGGTTTACTGAGAATCGTAGTGTATTGGATGTGATGTCAAGATGAGAGTATCACTTCAGTCATATGGAGATGATGGTCACACAAGATACAAAACTAGTACTCTAAAAAGCTGCAGCTATCGGGATAGTATGACTAGGTCATGACTTCCCGATTACAGAGATTAGTTACTCGGGATCCGATATATGCTTCGTACGGGGAAGACATAGAGCCATCCCTAGGCCTAACGTGTGACATCTGATACTGGATCGTATTACATATTACATAATATTAGTATTACTATGTCTGATACAGATGATATTCCTCGGCGAATATTTCTGGAGTATTTGGTAGGCACGGTGCTTTGCTAGAAGCCAACCATGTCTTGTAAATCGGTGAGAACATGGTACGGGGTACGCATGTGTTCGGATAGTCCGATAATCGTATTTACTGCCAACATATCCAGGAATATCTTGGGTCGCTTCCTAAAGATTCACCAATGACATTTGACTCATATAGAATTAATCTGAGATTAATTATGAAAGAGAAAATTAATCTAGGATTAATTGCGACAAGAATTAATCTGGGATTAACTTCGTATAGAAGAGAGAACGCGATTAATTTAGAATTAATCGATAAAATAAATTTAATAGTTAAATTGAATTTTTCTATTTAATTTATTTATTTGTGGCTAAAATAATATATCGGATATATTAATTGAAATCGGATTTCAATACGAAATTAAAATTAGATTTTAATTCGGGCAAACGAATTAATTTAGAATTAATTCGAAAGCGACTATCGTAATAATTTTGCAAGGCATAATTATTTAATTAAATTAGATTTAATTATGGCGCGACGGAAAATTCGTTTAATCGGAAATAAACGAACCCGATAAAATTTCCCGTGACTTTGCTTGTGTCTTTTTGTGTTTTGGGAACACAAAATATTTTTGACTTTGGTGGGCCCAAGTCAAGTTGTGTGTTGAAGAAGCCAACTTAAATTTTGAATTTAAAATGTGATGGGACCACATGACTTACATCAAATGTCAAAACTTGATGGAAGTAGTTGGCTTACTTTAATGCTTCTTTAACACGCAACAACCAAGTTTTGCAAACTCTCTCTTCTCTCTCAACCATGGCCGAAACCCTCTCTTTAAAAGTGGAAATTTTGCTTCAAAATTTCTACATAGCTAGTACTTGGAGGAGTCAAATAAGGTGATAGAGAAACTCACCCAAGGAAAAACTACACAACAACAAGCTTAGAGCTTCATCCAAAAGGGAAAAAATTTCGAAATTTCTTCAATTACAATGTAAGTGATTCCACCACTTTTCTTGTAATTTTCACACGTAGAATCATGTTTAGGATCTTGTGGCATGTCTTAGAGACTAACAGACCCATCTAATGATGAGAGAGATTTTGACCCAAGTTTCATGCCACTAGACACAAATTATAACTTATTTAGGGATTAGTTATCAATTATATATTGAACATACTATGAATTATGAAGAAATTAATGTATTTTGGATTGTTGATATTTTTATTATGCTAATATTATGATTTTAATTATTTTTCAATTTTCGAATCGAGGAGTCCGCCTTACCGCCTCGAGGAGGTCCGCCTCGCGCCTCAATAGCCGGCCGCCTCGAGGCGCCGCAGCGTATTTTTAAATATTGGTCCTCATGTGATATTCATCCACATCCTAACAATATTAAATGACCATGATGATTAACTCCTACAAATGGAGCGAATGACATGTCATATTTATTTGTTAAATATATAGTGTCAAATGTAACATCACCAAAATATTTATAGGCAGCCCTACTCGTTGAATCAGCCCAAAATACGTTTTTAATCAACTTCACCGTCCAAGTTCAAACTAAAGTAAAACATATCATCTTCTGCTTGTATTTTCTCTAAGAGTTATAAAAAATGAGGGTCATTTTGCTATCCTAAATACGACGAGGAAATGTTGTGAAGCTTTATGGTTTTTGTTTGCACAAGAAATACGTTTTTTTTTTTTTGGGGTTAAATTTATGAGTGCAACGAGGATGGAAGCTTGTTTGACATTATTATATTATATGCAACGACGTTGATGATAAAGCTGTTTGAGTTAGATTGGATTAAAGAGTGAACGAACATATTCAAATATTATATATGGCCTCATCTCATGCTTTGTCTTACCCTGCACCGGCACCGGAGAATTACTCCGATTGGTAATAATTTAGTTGCTGCTGCTGATTATGGACAAGCATAACAGTAACTAATTTAGTAAAGAAGGGAAAATTGTACGATCAAATGTTTGCTTCAGCAAAATACCAAGATTAATTTAATAATTAAGCTAACTAAATTATTGGATTTCGATTATCTGGCATCACCTCCAGCTCCAAAGCTTTTCAACCAAGTCACAAAAATTGTAGATGAAAAAAAAAGAGTTCAAAAACCATCCCAAAAAGATGAAACAAATTGCTCTAAAAAATCCCAATTTCATATTAGTTAAAAGTTCAACTGAAACAATTACAATTTACTAATTTAAAAAGTTTATAGTTCACATCCCACATTTTTTTTGAAACAGAAGAAAAATACAAAAACATATGAATCTCAAGTTCAGACTTAAGACTCTGAAGGCACAGAACATGATCAAGGTCGGTAGTCTACTTGATCTTCTTCTTAGGCCTCAACTGCAGGAAAAGAGCAGAATGTTTTTAGATGTCATAGAACATAGAATCTCCAAATATGTCAAATAAACAAAACCATTACAAGGTAGTATTAGATAAAATAAAAGGTACCTGATTGCTGTGGCCACATTTCTTCTTCCGGCAATTTACAGCCCTTGGATGCAGACGAGCATAACATCTACTCACCCAAAAATAAAGAGTGTTATTATTTAAAATGGACAACAATTGAATCTCTAACAAGAGCAAATATGCACACATAAAAAAAACAAGGGATTTCATAGACCATTAAAAGGCAATCACACCTGCTTAAAATAAAAACAAAGGTAAAAAAAGGCAATGGTTCACTTCTTATATTAATAATTGCCTTGCATAACTAAGGCAAATCATAGCATTGCCATTGAGGTTTCTTAATTTAATGTAAGAGTGGGCAAAGCCCAAATACATTTTTTAACCTCTTACCTCCCCCAAACTCGAACATGGAAGGTACACTTTGAAAGCAAGCATTGAACACTAGTTATAAGATGCTAATAACACTATCATGAATTGATGATTGTACTGCCTACTAGACAAGCCACTAAAGAGGTAGTAAGAACAGTGGATTCAGGACTATTCCCAAATATATTAACATGTAAAATGACATAAATATACTACTCATAAATCATTATAAGTAAACCCTCAACAAAATATCATATACTACCCAAGAAAATAAACTATCAGTAAATAGACCCAGTTGACAAAGTTGAAATGGAAATTAATATCTGCAACTGTGATGCTGTCATCAGTACCTTTTGACAACAAAAGAGAGTTCAACTTAATAGTCCCAACTAAACATAAGTTGTAACGATCTAAATAGTCTAAAGTAAGGTTCTTATTATACGTTTTTCACTATGCTAACAAACAATATAACCAGTATATCAATAAAGTTTAATGGGGTTTCTGTAACAAATGGATGTACCATCCATGAAAATCAACTGCAACTAAATTAAAACAGTTGATAAAGTTGAGGAATGGAAATGCATCTCGGGTCTTTGTATGACTTCATCTGCATTGTAATTTGCAGTAGAAGCTAAGTCAAGACCCACAACTAAAACTACAATATCGCTAAAGCAAATCCATTAAGAAAAGTAACAAAAGAAGCTTAAAGCTAATTGCAGTAAAAAAAAGGAGATAAAAGGGGCATACTTGCGGCAAATCATTTTGTCCTGATTGTATTTGCGAGCCAAAGCCATCAAGGAAGGCTCGATGATTCCTCCTCTAAGCCTCAGCACCAAATGAAGAGTGGACTCTAAATAACAAAGAAGTAATTCAGATTCTTAATCAGATAAAAGTTAAATCTTTAAACTCAAAATTCATCAGAAAGTGAAAGACCTTCTGAATATTGTAATCAGCCAAGGTACGGCCATCTTCGAGCTGCTTGCCGGCGAATATCAGACGTTGCTGGTCCGGTGGAATTCCTGTGAAATCACATCATTTTTACCACGAATAAAGATTATATAAAAAAATAAAGGTCATTTTGAAGACAAAAATAGAGAAGGTAAAAAGGAACTTTACCTTCCTTGTCTTGGATCTTAGCTTTGACATTGTCGATGGTGTCGCTGCTCTCGACTTCGAGAGTTATGGTCTTCCCAGTTAGGGTTTTCACGAAGATCTGCATCTTCACGCTCTCAAGTTTCCAGCCAAATGACGGCCGCTAAGTGTTTTTATAGACTTGGCTAGGGTTTCTTTGCTAAACGATGTCGGTAGTGCTCGTCCACTTGGCCCAATCTTTGGCAGATTTAAGGCCCAACGTCTGGAAACAAATATTTTCGCCCGGATTCAGTAAGGCCCAATGCCTAGGACAGTCGCAGAATTTGCTGTTTGGTAGGGCGACGCTTCAAAAATTCCAATCATATTATTTATGAAAGAAAAATATATCAATTCAAAATTTAAAAAATATATCGCAGAAATGAATTAGTATTAGAATATGGATCGAATATAAATTTAAGCTAATTGATTCACTTATTTGTTTAATATTCGTTTTATTATCTTCTTTTATTAGTTATTGTTATTTTTCAATTAAAATTCAAGAAATTACTGCTAATTATCCTGGAAAAAATAATATTTGTTGACGGCCGATTTTGGTCTCAGGGGCAATAAGGGCTCTTCGCTCCCGAGACAATCTTCCTACAACTGTGAATTTGTTTTAGTTATGGGAAACCAAAAGCAAATTTGGTAAAAGATAGATGAACACACCAATCAACAAAGGGATTTAACGTGGTTCGGCGGATCAGATCCGACCTACATCCACGGGCACAGAACGGGTGATATTCTATTACTGAAATACGCTGTTACTTGTTTTTCGGTCTCATAAATTATCATCCCCCCATTTATACTAGCAAAGAGGTGGTTTCCCTTTCACACAAGACTTCTTGGCCGAAACTACATTCGCCTTCATCTTAATTCTATAAGAACACTGACTTATCATCTTATCCCATAAAAATAGGTTGATTTATCATCTTATCCCGTAAAAATAGGATGACTTATCACCTGGAACATATCTCGCCATATGCTTGGTCTTCGAGAGATCGGTCACAATGGTCCAATGAACTGAGAATGCTGCCACTGATCTGATAATGACTGGTCATCCGAGCTTAAGCGGTCGGTCACCGATCATAAAGCGATCGGTCCCTTATTGTTGGCGCATGCAACATCGAATGGTCGGGTCGGCATTAATGGTCTCGATCAAGAAGGGAGTTACCCTTTTACCCCTGCCGTGCTGCTTAAATACCATAGTGCTTGAAAATACTATCAACATCCGTCCCCTAGCTCTCGGTTCCAACGAGTATACAAGTTGGTGCTGGGAACTATATATAGAGAATAGTACTCCTGACGGACTGATGGCTAACCTTTGTGAGGAGAAGTTTATTGGTCTGTCACCACCATGTCCTCGGTACAACTAAGATGCTCGGTCTGATTTCTTTTCTCGCCAAAACAAAATCTTTTCGCTGCCCTTCTGGAGACTTTCTCGAGACATGCAACCGTCACATCTATTTAAATGTCCATCAAATCATCTCTAGGGTTTAACCCGAGCCTGACACTTGTCAAACATCGGTCGGCTTCCCACCAAAAGAAAACAAAATCAACCGTTCACAGCCGACACCAATATACGTCTGATCTCAGTCGTTCATTCAACTCTGACAAATTGCTTCCGAAGTCGACACATGGCGTACATCCGGGGCCCTTTCTTGATCTAACGGTCACAAATGCTCCGACGTGACTGTAAGAAGATGAAGCGGTCACCTTGCGTCTGTTTGGAAAAAAATGGAACTTTATCAATTGCAAAAACTCTCCTCTTTCCAACTGCAACCCGTCTGATTAGTGCGACCAAAGCTCTCAAAGCATTCTTCCAGCTTTCAAAAAGAATTAAGTAAGTCTCTGAACGACCTCCTTGGATTTATGCTTGCTGTTTGTTTTTTTTTTTTTTTGTGGGGGAGCATGTTTGGATTTTTGGGATGATGGGTAATAAATTAAGGAGACTTCGGGTGTTCTGGGTTCTGTGTCTTGCTCGATGCTGCTAGGGAGAGATTTATGGTTTGACGGATGTTGTTAGGGCACTTAGAACCCGAAGGCTTAGTTTTCTGGAATCTCAGGGTAACTGCGAAGTCCCCGGTAGTTTAAAAATTAGCTATAGACTGACCTCTTTTTCCCATTTCGGATGTCAGAGATGTCTGATAATGGGTCTTCCTCGGTAAACCCTGCTAAACCTTCGACTCCCCCTGCCGTAGAGCTCTCCTCGAGCTCGGGGGCACCAAGCATAGATGACCTTGACACTACCCCCACACCTTCCAAAATTGAAGAAGACACCTACCATCATAGAATTCCACGGAAGGACCCAGAGCCTGGTGAATTTGACTGCTCAGCTTTGGATATGAATCGGCCCTCCAAGATAACCGAAGATGATCTGGCACTGCTTCGGAAACGCTATGATATTCCGATAGATATTGCCCTCGAAGTCCCTCGTCCACTTGAAAATGTGTCAAAGATCAAGCATATCCATTCTTAATGAAAAAAACAGGAACAAGTATGCTAAAGATCAAGAAAAACAGATCAATTATCAGCACAAAAGATAATAAGAAAAGAAAATCTCATAGATCAATTTCATTCTTAATGTATTACAGGCACCAATCACCAAAAACACCCAAAACCCATGACAGTATTCACCTCCTTTCCCCAGAGGATTTACCAGCCAAAAACATTCCAAAAAATGCCCATGCTACATAAATAATTCCTATTTATATATTCTCTCCTCTCTCATACACTCATCATTATCCCCCCTATCATGACACGTCACTGGCTTCCCAACAAACTAATGATTGTCCTTCTCTTCCCCACTCTATTCTTCTCCTTCTCGCAAATACTTCCTGGAACCGAGATTTGTGCATTTGGACTAGAACTTCTTGTATTCTTTCCAGGTCCACAGCATGCCCATTTGTAGTTGGGTCATTGTCCTTAATATTGCCTCCCTCTGAAAGAAATGATTTGTCCTCAAGTCCAAAATCCAGAAATTATTGTCGGATGATAGTCTCATCTTCCCACGTGGCTTCTTCCAATGACTTGTTCCTCCATTTAATCAGCCATTGATGGACTTGTTGACGACCCATCTGTACTTTTCGTTGGTATAACACTGTCTCAGGTTTCGTCACGCTCCAGCTCTCTTCTTCCAGTTCCCTTGGCAATTCAGATTGTATCCACCATGTTCCCAATGACTTCTTTAATTGAGAGGCATGGAATGTCGGATGAACTCGGGAACCATGAGGGAGTTTCGGCTTATAAGCCACTGTCCCAACCTTTTGTAAAATACGAAATGGGCCATAAAACCTCGCTGCCAACTTGGTATTGACGCGTTTGGACACTGATTGTTGTCGATGGGAACATAATTTGAGAAACACCCAATCCCCTACCTCAAAAGATATATCCTTCTTATGAACATCTGC